>CAJNOQ010009068.1:0-10605 GCA_905250885.1 Didymodactylos carnosus | reverse complement strand
GAATATCAAATTCAAAAGATGAAAATTAGAAAAATATCAGTTATACCTTTTTAAACAATAAATGTCAGACAACTCTAAAACACATCAATTCTTTTCATTCTGGGAGATGTGTCTCTAAAGTTATTCTATGAGTAGAAACAAAATACAGAAAACTTCAGAATTTTTCCCAATTTTCGAGCGCTCGTATGTACAAAGTACATCTAAGCTCCCAGACTACTGTGATCAATCGAAGATTGAGCAGTTTCTGAGATAAGGATCTATACAAGGAAGACTTATAACGAACTATTGGAATATTATTGTCCAGTGTCTACTATCGGAACAGAAAGCGATACAATACATGCGCTATGAGCCAAACTTCAGTTCAGATCCACATAAAATCAGAAATGAGGCAGAAAAAAGTTCAAAAATTAGAAGTTTTCTGTCAAAATCGGAAGATCTGAGATCTCTGATTTCAATACTAGTACAAATCTGTTCGAAAGGAGAATAATATCACATATGAAAATGACAATACCTGAATAGCGTTTCTGTATATTGTGTTCATAGAATTTTCATTTTGTAAGAAAAATGGAAAAAAAAATTTGAACTCTTACATCTTTTTCTATTCTTTACTTACAAGTACTAAATGCAAAACAAAAGGGATGATTGATTTCTTTGTAAAAAAAAGTAAGACTATCGAACATCTTAGAGAAACAAGCGTCTTAAGTTTGAATAGGATAAACTGAAATTGTTTTTAAAGTGTGTAGTTCCTATATCCTTATCAATGTTAGTTAGTTAAATATCCTTCTCAATGTTTTCTTTATATTTAATGACGTTTGACAATATATTCTGTTTTTTTTTTCCCTATGTTGATGATTGCCTCTTTTGATTATAAACGCTTGACTAGTCAAAGCAACTTTCTAACATGTTGAGGAAATGCGTGATTTACTCATGGAAATGAAGAAATATGTGTGCCGATCTGAAGTAGGATAAATAGATAAGATAGAAAGAAATGAATGAAGAAAAAATAGTAGTAATACAACATCTGAAAGGTGAAATTCAAGTTTTATACACTTATGATCCTGAATAAATTCCATATATAAGGATGTCATTCATCATAGTTTCAATCAATATTGTCCTACTTTTATATTTATGAAAATATCCATGATATAATTTATAATTTAAAAAGAAAAAGAAACACCATATTAACCATGGAACTCAATTCTTATTCTAAAGAAGATCAGCAGCAGCACAGAAACAGCATGATGATTTTAATTGCTACTTGTTATCTCTTTATATAATTGCTGCTTGTTACCACTTATATACTCTTACATTAGAAAAACATGTGGCTTATTCATACAAAGAGATGCTTTATATGTGACCGATTCGTGTAGCTACGTTCCATTTCTATAAAATATTTGACTGCATACGTCTTTTTGATGATTATTCGAAAAGTGAGAAAGTGCAGTAGTTTTTCGTTCAAACGCTCTATTGGAAAGGAGCATCAAAACAAAAAATCATTACGTTTAAAATTATCCTTCAGAGACTTTTATAACGTTTTCATATTCTTTCGTTTAAACGTTCCATAATATCAAATTGATTATGTTTATAAACATTACGATAATATATGCCATGATTCTCATAAAATTTTAGTGATCGCTTCTTTCGAGTAGTATGAGATGTACAAGAGAATCTCATAGATATTACTTAATTTCACTTTTCGATTAGTAGAGAATATTTATTAATGATTATGGTTGCCATTATTGTACACGTAGTTCGTTTCGGTCACCTTGACTAAAAATGGCAGCAGATGGCAGTATATTATTCATTTAAAAAACAAAACGACGATGACTATTGTATGTAGAATCTTCAAAAACTGCAAAAATCACTCGAAAATAATTCAAATTAATTAAAAATATTCGACATATATGTGTAAAAGGCGGAAAATGATATTTTTATAACTTCACAGTTTGTGAGAAAACGGTGTCAGAATCAGCATAGGTTTTTCAAACTTGTTTTCTCTCTCTCTCTCTCTCTCCTCTGTTAAGGCCGTGATATAGAGTATTCTTAAAATGATTTAATTGATTTTCAAATGAGTTTTGAGATATTAAAGATCGCAGGAAAACAACTAATATCACTATCTCTATTAGAAGTTTTGCACAACACTCAGCGTACTGGTTTATCCTACGTTGTATTCATTTCTGAGGTTTATACATGTCAAAAATGTCCGATATTGACGCTTTCGATAAATTCAATATTAAATCACATCCGTGATATAGCCCGGATGACTTCCGTCTTGCAGAAGATATTCCAAGGTACCTTACCGTACGAGAATTGAAAATAGGCAGGTGTCAAGTTCTCGATTAAAGATCTAACTTTGTAAAGATCTTCTAGACAACCAATCATAGAAAGAGGTTTTAAAACTTATGTTTTCAGAATAAGGGGCGGTTTTAGACAACTATACCTGATAACGCTAATAAAAACCTCCACTTTTCCAATGCTTATTGCTTTATAAGCCAAATACGATGACTTACAGAAATGTAGAGGTTTTACTAAGCAGTCTTTCGTGTTTTTTGTATGTCTTATTATATCTTAAGAGATACACTGTCCTAATGAAAGTACTCATACTATGAGTACGACGTTATTCATAATTCGTCCATAGAGTACTCAGTACCAGAGTTGTAACCGGTCCAGAATTTTCAAACCGATCCGGTCCGGCCGGTTGAAAAAAATTTTCAGACCGGTAAAAACCGGCAAAAACCGACCGGTATGTTAGGTCATGTACTGCCAGTTAAAACGAGAGGCTTCAAAAAACACCCATCTGCATGTTCCTTACTCACGTTTTTATTAATACTCAAGAAGAAATGTGTTGCTACAGTCGTTTATATCTGTAAGTTTTCCCAAAGATGAATATGCGATGTTTCTCTCTCGAGAAAAAACAGGCATCTATCTCCCACTCAACTGGTAATCTGCAAATCTTAAATTTTTTTACTTAGATTTTGCAAAAACACTAATATTTCTCTTTGAACGGCAGTGACGCCTTAAATCTGGTCTCTAACAAAACATTATTGAGATAAGTTGAGAAGTTTTTCTCAGCTAACACTGTTCTGATTGAGCTTTTTAGGAAGTTAAAAAAAATTTCGATTAAAAAAATGAAAAAGTTTAGACAGATTGAAGAAAATAAGGTTGATGTTTTTTGTAACAATATGATTATCTTTGATAAAAGAACTTAGACTTGCTCTCGACGTATTTTATTGAAAAAAATTGTATATCTAGAAAATTGTGAAATTCATTTTATGACTTAATCTTGAGGGGAACTTTTACGACTAAAAAATTTCTTTAGACCGGTAAAAACCGACCGGACCGGTTACAACTCTGGAGTACTCACATGAGTTCTACTAACAACTTTTGAGTATTTTTACTTAGTGAGTACTCAGAAAATATTCATTCATCATTTTATTTTGCAAAAAATGAAACTGTATAAAGAACGCAGAATTTAGTAAAGAAACAGAATATTTATATTATATTTTTCTCGCTGGTCTCTCTGTACATAGTTAGAGATGGACTCATCTGTGAATAGACTTGTAATCCATCTCTGACTGCCTGAGATCACTCCTCTATCTGAAAATACCAGATGAACAATACTCATGAGTACTTTGCCAAAAGTTATATGCGTACTCAACAATACTCAAGCATGAGTATTCAAAGTCGTCGCCACAGTACTCATTACCCATGAGTACTCAAAATGTATGAGTACTCGTCCGGTTTTTCCAGGAGATTACTTTTTGAATTCACCGGGATGAACTGATAGATGTCGCGTATCAGAGAATGCATATAATCCGATGTTATTGGCCTTCCGTAAGTTAATTCCTAAGCAGTTTTCGTTTCAAAAGAAACGGATCTGCGCGAGAGTGTTCATACGATGAGATATGGTGTGTAACAACAACTTTAGAAAAAATGTCGCTAGTTGAGACAAAAACATATTTGAGTTAGTACATGGGTCTACCTTATAGTATTTAGAGTAAATTAGTTGCATTCTTAGATGTTTTCTATAAAAATTTTTAATTCACACCACACGATTTTTTAGAAGATCTTACAGTTGTGTGAAATCGAACTGACACTTTTGATGTACTACATCACTTGCTAGAGAAATATATCCCTTTGAAATAAGCTAGCTGGAATCAATCTGAAAAACGATTTCAGTATCCGGAAGAGCTTTCTATCAGGAGCGATTGCGACAATTTACAAAAGTCCCAAAGTCGAATGATCCTTATCGTAGAACGGATCAGTATGAGACTTTTTCGTAAAGTTAGGACTAATTTACTGTATCTTCCGAAAACATCATAGCTAATTAAGACGAATATTTTTAATTAGAAATATAAAATATTTCAAAGAAATTTTCCTACGCTGAGTCATAGAAGGATAGCATAATAAATAAATTTAGATTTTCTGAGAGCCTGCTGGGAATTTCCAGTTTTCAACTTTTAAACGCAGTAAAATATAAAAAGGTAAAAATCAAAAAAATATGTTTTATTTGGCACGAGAGGGTATCTGCATTTGTTACTCAGAGATTTCAAAAAGGGTATCCCGGCATGGGAATACCCTTTTTTGGTTCTTTTTTTAGAGAGTAGTACGCATCAGTGCCAGAAAAACCTATTATTCTTGCACCGGTGCCAAATTTCGTTTACAATCCGTTCTGTTTTGTCAACGACTGCGTATAAATGTAAACCCTACAGTATACTTCTAGTATTTCGATCTTCTTCACTTCATCTTTTCCTTCTTATAAGAGAAGTGCCGAGGAAGTGCCATATAATTATGGCGTGGCAATGTGGAACTGATACCTATATCAGTGCCACACTATTACAAAATTAAGTAAGATCAAATGTAATAAGAAATAATTACTGACTAAATAAATTTTGGTGTGTAGCTGAGATATTTTTTGTAGATGCAGCATTGAATCCTATTAATGCGTCATCGGTATGCGACACTGAATAATATCGATGCGGCATCGTTTTAGAAGTAAACAATCGGCATTGCCAGGCGTCGATGCCAATTCGGTATTGTTTGGGATCGTTCGGTGTGTACTGATCTTTGACAATATCAGTGATACATGCCATGCGCACCGATGCCCATGATATTTTTTGCGCTCCCACATCGAATTTTTTTTGTAGGATAGAGAGCCAAAAATTATTTTGCGAACAACATTTGCTATTATGTGCATTTATTGAAATTTTCGCTTAAAATCGGATGTAGAATAAAAGAGTTTTTCTCGCTCTTGAGGGTCTCCGTTAAGGAAAATTATTAGAATTATCTATTCAATTTCATTTCTGTGTAATGAAGATGATGCGTCTGTTTGATGATTTATTGTTATAGCTAACTTTATTATGTTTACGAACTTTTGTCTGTCTAACAAGAAGTTTTATCGTGTCGTTGCAGCCCTCCGCTTTGACCTAGTTTCGCTCCGGTCCTTGAGTAAAGTCGAGAAAAGTAACCAGTTTTAGTTACTGTAATTCGTGTCCAACAATCTAACCTAACATGCTATTTTTAATAATGCTAGTATAAGATAGATTATTTTTAAAAATACGGCAAATGCAATCAATGTAGTATGATTTTCTAATTAATGGTATAAGTCAACAATGTCAAAATGTTTTCTGCATCTGTTTTATAGTTATAAAAAAAAGCTAATAGATGCGGAAGATTAAAGAGGTGATCAGACAGATACATGTATACAGGAAACAGGATGTCGTATACTATCTAAGACACTCACTCAGTTTACTGATAGATAGAGAAGCTGATAATGTTGATAATAAATCAATGTAAGAAAATACTTTTAGAAAAATACGTATTAATAAGGCTGTCATCAACGTCATGTGCATTCAGTGCGAAAAACTTCATCACAAAACAGTCAAAATGCTGAAAACCTCCTAGATATATGCAACAAGTAAAATAACTTGTCGTTATCATCGTTATTTCCCGCACATCCAGCACGAAGACATGTTTGAACACGCCAGAAGCAGAAGAACAAATTCACACTTGGCCAATGGTCATTATAATCAGACATGAAGTTTTTCGTATCGCCATCCTAATGATGAACCCCTTTGCAGTCTAAAAAAATGGTATTGTACAGATAAGTAAAGAGTACAGTAATTAGTGAGACAAACACCACTAGATAATTGAAAATTATATGTACCTGTACAATACCGTGTTTCTCCTATAAAAAGTGCGTTTACTATTGGAAAAATACACAAAAGATTTCATACCTGGTTACAATGACCCAGGCCGACTCTGCATCATGTTTTTTCAGTTTCACATTGTTTCTACTATCCGTTCAATCACATAGTGTACTCTATTGTTTTTCGAATAGTGTCTGATAGACTTGTGGTATCACCATTGTATAGAGAAGATCTATGGAAAAATAAAGTTGCTGAAACAACCTGCACATGGTATATTTAGCAAGTCTTTGAAAGAGGAGAATGTTGCTCGTTGACCTCCTCTTAAGACCTCTATTTTTAAAACATTCAGTATATGGATAGCCTAGGGTGTCCTCGATCTGCGCAAGTCCAACTTCTCTAGCTTCTATGGTTCTCAGATTGCACACATTCTGCTGGGGCTTGCATGTCTTAATCTACTCTAAACATAGATTTTCAATGATACAATGGTGAAACCATAAGTTTATCAAAACCTGTTCGAAAAACAATAGAGTACACTGTGTCTTTGAACGGATATAATATTTATATAATTTGATCATAAGGAAAAATGAGACAGCAAGTTATAAATTGATACTTAGAATTTTTGTCACAAACGACCTGTATTTCTACGTAATGCATATGGTATACATGAACAGAAAAAGAAGAAATAGATCGTATAGTAATTTGTTATTCCTGTCAACACAATTTTTCCAACTATATCACTTTTTCAGCTTCTTAAAGCATAAGAGAAAATCTCATGAGACTTTATTTAATTAATCATCTACGGCAGTTGATCTAGGTGTCACGATCTAACAAATTTCATTTACAGTAACTGTTCGTTTTGTATTATTTATAAATTTTCTCGTTAGCTTCAAACTGTCTCTTGAATTGTTACAATTTATCTAATAACATCAATCGAACGACTCTGTTGTACACTGTTAGTAATGCTTTTTGAATCAGTCTCAATAATCTTTTCATTGATACCTTAGTACTT
This sequence comes from Didymodactylos carnosus, assembly GCA_905250885.1. Lineage (NCBI taxonomy): Eukaryota > Metazoa > Rotifera > Eurotatoria > Philodinida > Philodinidae > Didymodactylos > Didymodactylos carnosus. Next base: position 3,447 of record CAJNOQ010009068.1, on the reverse strand, counting down.
CCAGTTCGTTATTAATCGCCTTCTCGGATGATTAGTGGGGAAAAGTCACTCAGACGCGATATGAAAGTTGTAAGCATTTTATTTTACTAGTGGAAATATGCGATTTATGTCTTTTTTCAGCAGAATTCAACTCAATCGCAGAGGCTGTAGTAGCCGCAGTTCCTAATGGAGAGCCTTGAATTTTGGTTTAAAATGAGAGAGAATGTCCAGCTCTATATAGCTAGCGACTACTACAGCCTCTGCAATTTAGGCGAATTCCGCTGGAAAAATCACATATCTTCGCTAGAAAAATAAAATGCTTATAGGTTTTTCCACGCACTAGGTATAGATCGGCAATTTTGACCATTCGATTCAGCTCGAGAAGCTCTAAACAGTGATGTAGGCCACTAGTAGGTAGTCAAGAACATTTTGTCAAGTTGCAATCATATGAAGGTTTTCTGGTGAACCTTTCGCACAAAAACCGTGTTTTAAAAAAAGGGTATTTTTTTTGACTCAAAATACCACCATTCGGTGGAATGTTCAAAACTGCATATTTTACATCATTTTCGTGTTACTAATATTAATCGTTTGGACACAGTAAAAAAAAATTTTGAAACCCGATGGTCGGTTTTTTGAGGTTTTTCGGCTTATAGCCGATTTTTCCAGATGAATATCCTAATTAGAAGTATAAAGTTTTTCGATGTTTCAACGGGGTCGTAAGGACGGAAAATTTTCGAAAAAACTGAAAATCGTTTTTCCAGAAAACTAAATGCGCTATTTTGTTCAGAATTCGATGCTGGTTCCAAATGTGTCGCTCTTTTTTTAAAAAAATTTGTGCATTTGTACAACGACCGTATCCGCCTCCTTCCTTTGTATAAATCTTGTCTCAAGATTTTATTACGTGGGTAGTCTTGTTCCGTTTCCTTCTAATTAATTTTCTGACAATTCAGCAATTAATTCTTGCAGGCGTAATGATTAACATTTTTCCTATTCTTTTATGTTTTTTATAGGAGATGAAGATTTCTTCATAACAAAAGTTATAATTAGAGATTTATATTTCACGTTCGGTTTTTCTTATGATTACATTAAATCAAATCAAAATTTTATGTCCTGTCCTGATACTTCATTAATTCAATATTTTGGAATTAAATATAGAATCTTTAGCTTCTTTATGAGTGCAGTAGCGTAGATTAGAAAACAGTTTGGCAAGGAGCGCTTCTTGCGCTTGTGTAATCTTTGCTTAACATATATGCGCACTAGTAATCTTTGTCTCCACTTATAAAACCAAAGATTAAATCCGTAATACTGTAATTTAGAACAGCCCACAGGAAGTTTTTTTACAGACGTGTAATTGTACAGCTTCTTTCACACTAAATTCTCTGTGGCTCACAGAGAACGTGTTTGTTAGTTCTTAAAATCTTTTCTCTCTAGAAAAAAATGCTACTTAAGATCAAATTAAGTTGCATTAATGTATATTATTTTCACAGAATAAGACACATTAATGCGACTTAATTTGATTCTACCTTGCATTTTTTTTAGAGTGTTCCCACGGATAAATCGATGAACTCTACAAATCGTTGATCGATTAGAATTGATTTTATAGAGATCCATCTGAAAACCCATATAAGCCAGAATGGTCAAGATATTCGGGTAGCGTCAAAAATAACCTATAAACAAATAGGTTTAAATGAAAAAGCGAGTGAATACTTGGGGAAATTCTGGCATTAAAATGTTTGTGCTACAACAAATGATACTCATATGACTGTAGTTACCTGTGACAATATAAAATGGTGCTATTTGATTTCCTTGTCTAATATTATAGTTTAATATTAAAAATACTTATGTTAAGAGCTTGAACATTTTATTAAAATAAGAGTAAGAATAAGAGTGATGATGTTAATACTTGATTTCACTTTTGTTCTTTTTTGCGTTTTGAATAAGTAGTAACATCATTAATCTTTTAATGTGCTGAGTGTGTGACACTTTTAAACATGAAAACTTTTCCATTGTCATTATGATTTTCAATTAAAATACAACATACCCTGATGGCTGTATTATTTGTCGCATACTTTCAATATACCACGTTCGAACGTGGGCGATAACAAGCTATGTAATAGCCTTGGACAAGTTGTAAGCTTTGGACCTATGTCTTAATGCACATCATCTGTTGAACAGCATACTTATTGCTTTGTCTCGTACAGTACAGTACAGTTCTTTTGATTAGTCTTCGTCGCTAGTACGTGGTAAGTCAATGTGTATGGGAAAGCTCAAGTAATAGCTTGGAAAAAAAAGAAAATGATTAAATAAATCTGCGTCAAATTATCCTTCTGTCTAAAGCTGACAGTTAATGATCAGTAACGACATGGATGGCTATGCTAGAAGCTATTCTTAAAAGTTTTTAGGGACGATATCGGGCTATTTAAAGTGACACTTGTGAGCACCTTACACTAGTAACAGTAGCTGCAAAGTGCGTTATTCTTCTTTCTGGTTCACCAATAATAACGCACGAATAAATCTATGAAATGTGCGTTAGAAACACCTATATTTCTTTCTGTCACAATAAATTAGATATAGCCTGAAGCAGTTAGAAGTAAGAAAAAAGAAACTTGTTCGTGCATTGTGCACAGTAAAAAAAGGAAATAACCATAACGATGAGTGAACAAACGATGAAAATTATTTTCATAGAGATGTTTTACATGTTTAATTACTTTAACTATGATGACATAAATAATTTGTACCTAATAACGTTTATTTTCAGACAATTTTATACACGCAAAATCTATGTATTGCCCGTTATTCATGTTCTAAAAATATAGTTGTTGTCATATCATATCATGATACATACGATATCAAAATAATCACATGTCTGTTTAGATTAAATACGTCCAAATATCACATCCGGTATTCGTCGATGATCATACTATACATCAAAACTTTAGTGGTCTACTATATACGACATATTTTTTGGTCCTTAAGCTATTCTAAGTTTCTACAATGACCTTGTGCAATGATCCAAATAAATGTTAATTCCACAGAAAAACGACAGTATAAAAGCGGCACTTAGATGTGCTTATTTGTCTGATTCGTTGCCAGTATATTAAGAAGATGCAAAGATAAAAAAAAACTACTTTAGTGCAGAAGAACGATTAGTCCAATTTACAGAGCAGTCATTTTTAGCACAACATTTAAGCAGCAATACTTAATGATAGATGTCCGTAATTGAACTTTTTCAAATAAAAAATTGATCATTCCTTTCTACGCATTTTCTTCATGTTTAGAGAACTAAACTTGATTTGCTATAGAACTGATGAGGGAACCTATTCAGTTACCCAACTCCATTTTGAATGATTTATATCTTAAACAATAGAGGATAGGAAGCTGGTAAAAACTCTGAAGGGATTCGGGTCCATGTGGCTTCTTGCAAAAGTTACGGAGAGTATTGTCTTCTTGCTAAGAAAACATAGAAAA
>CAJNOQ010009067.1:0-10606 GCA_905250885.1 Didymodactylos carnosus | reverse complement strand
TCAAAGTTGACCTGGAGCCTGACATTGAGACTTAAAATATATTACGGTAGCAGTCACTATTGAAAAAGAAAAACTATGTTGAAGCCACGAATGGAATGCGACTAGTTTCGAATGAAAAAGAAAGTGGAATCATATATTAATCATATATTTTGGGTTAAGCATAGTCTAGTGTAGAGGAAAGCCTGGGTTACAAAATACGACCGCTTCTAGCGCTGAGGGCCGAAAAAAGCCTGGAATTTTTAGAATTAGAATTAAAAACTTTAAATATCTTAGATAAAATAAAAACGTATATGCTTGTTTGAACCCTCACTATATGTCAATTGAAAGAGTAAATGAAGCCATTTGAATTGCGCCGGTTTTCGCGTATTTCATGTGTCATTTCATGATTGAATTTATTAAAATAATGAATACTATATGTAATTACAAGTGAGCATACTCTGAAAATCACCCTAAAACCTCACCAAATTTGTTGCTTTCCAAATGATAATAATAGAGTTTTGTTCAGCTTTTTATGCTCTTTCGAATGGTAGAGTTGGAATTTTAAAAAAAGTTAAAATTTTATTAAGTAATTGCTAATTATTATTAACTACTAATTAAATATTAATTAATTAATTAACCGCAATAAAAGTATAATTACTTTCTACCAAAATGTAGCTCATTAAATTTTGCATCGAATGGTATATAGAACAACTTTCAGATGTTGTGAAATAACGTAAAAATTAGCCAAACACTAAAAATGTGCTCTACTTTTCCCCTACATTTTACTATAGTAGGACCTGACTCTGTCGACCTGTACAGAAAATTGTTTCCTTCAATTTATGACCTCCCCGAGCCTTCCAGCATATAGCATGACGTAAAAAGTAAGGTGCACATAATTCAAAATTTCAGTGAGATTTACTTTTTGCTCTTTTTCACACCATTCGATAGAGAATTTCGCGTTGGACACGAGTATATGTCTCTTCGTTCTTTTGTGGTTCAAAAATCGAAAAAACTCGCAAAGTATCAAAAAGTCTCAAAATGCAAGATTTTAGAGAAATGGCCGTAGTTTTTCGTGTTATGGTTTCAACAGTCCAACCAAAGGCTTTTGGATTCAGCATTCAAAACTGAATAAGAAAATAGTCTGGAAACGTTTTTTGGTCCCAACGCCTATTTGCAAAAAATCCCGAAATGCGCATGTCCCAAAAACCAAACGCATTTTGGCACCCCTAACACAGGTATTTCTAGAGGCCGTAGAGGCAATATTTTTATATGGCTCGATCCGTCAGATGCTCCTCTTCAAAAGTATACGTACACGTTTTTGAAATTCTTTTTCACTGCTGAGAAAATTCATTTTTTCTAAATAAGAGACGAAAAAGTCGGAATTCTGCTAGTAATTCCTATTTTTAATTCTTTTTTTTTCTTATTAAATATAGCTCAACTTTCATGCAATACAAATATCATATTCGGAACCAGGGTCGAAAACTGAGTCGATTGATGTGTATTTCTATCATATGCGGGTACTTTATTTTTTTTTCGAATTTTCACGTTGAAAAATCATTGAGATTTTCATCAAAAAATAAAAATGAACTAAAAATTTCGAAATACATATCAATCGACTCAGTTTTGAGTCCCTTTGGTTGGACTGTTGAAACCATAACACGAAAAACTACGTCCATTGCTCTAAAACCTTGCATTTTCCCATGTGCTAAAAATCGCTTCATTTTTGTCGATTAATCGCGATGATTGAAAAAATTGACGCTTAATCGCGATTCGGGAAAAAACGGTCATTTAATTGCGATTAAGTGATAATTTTTTCGTGCATTGCGATTAATCGAAGACTTTGTCAACCATAGCGATTAATCACGAAAATCATCAATTAATCGCGATTAATTGTTGATTTTAAGTGATTAAATGGTTGTTGTTATTCACCGTTTTCTTTTGCAATAAAGTTTGTATGTAAGAAACACGATTTCAGCGAAAAATACACTTATACTCAGATCATCTTTTTATTTTAGAATACAACGGAGTTGTCAAGAGTCTTCTCTATTGTTCCCCAGAGCTTTCAACCGAGAAGCACACTAAACAGCTGATATGTGGGCAATGTTTAAAGCTGACTCGTCGGCAAGAGTCCGACGCCAGCTGGTGCTAAGACCATTGCTGTCTGACGCACATGTCGTTATACGTAATAAACAATGAAAAAACAGAAAAAAATATGTATTTCCTAAGATGGGTTCGAACCTAGTGCCTAGAAAAAAATCGTCAATTAATTGCAATTAATCGCTAAAATCGCCTAAAAATCACCAAAAAATCGGCAATTAATCGCGATTGAACGCACGATTAATCGTATGATTTTTCACGATTAATTGCCGATTTTTAGTACATGGGTTGAGACTTTTTGATACCTTGCGAGGCATAAGATCGAAGATAAAAATGGTGAAAACCTGAAATTCGAACGGTAAAAACGATGGAAATGTGAGTTTTGGAAGCGGACGCGTATCTCCAAAATATTGTTTAGTTATTATGTAAAAACGGCAATCGAATAAGCACTATAAATGTGTAGATCAGGGGCGTGGAGGAAGATTAGTGTCAGTGGATACAAGAAAATGAAGTACGAAATGCTAAGAATTCGTCGTAGTTGATAACCTATCGACCTGTTATGGTCTATACTTGTTACTGTCAGCTCATCAAATACAGAGGCAAGAAGTTTCACACAGACACAAAATGATCGTATACACAAAAGATTTGCAGATCTATCGAGAGAACTATGAGCAAGAAATATTTTGCAGATACGAGTGCGCTTCCATAACTCACACTTCCGTTGTTTTTCGACATTTCAGGTTTTCGTCATTCTTATTTTCAATCCTATGCACTCTGGATTTCCACTTTCAGTGTTCTGAGTTATCGAGATTCGGCCATACATTCAACAAAAGTATTTACTTTAACAGACTACGCAGCTTTTTCCGATCAAAGAACATGCTTATTTCTACTTACAACTGTGTAGAAAAGTAGTTAACTGGCAGCGTCAAAAGAAAAAAGGAAAATTTTTTTCTTAAAAAAAAGAAAAGAAAGCTTGATGACTTGTAACTGTGCTTGTATTATTCTCCTAAAAAGAAAGTGAACCATAATTCTATGATCTGTTTTATTCTATTTGTGTACTGCAGATATGTATCTGTCTTTGGGCTGAAAAAATACATTGGTAAAAAGTACACAGGGGACTTACTTTTACTTAGACGAAAGAGAATAAATAAACAAAACAGAATAAAACACAAAGCGAGAGATACAAGCATAGAAGAAAACTATTAATTGAGTAAAACTTATAAACGCACGGATCAGTAGCTTCGAACGAATTAATAAAAATCAACCTTATTTATCCATACTTACACTTTTGGCGTTATTGACGTTTTACTCTCCACCAAAAGCAGTGGAAGTTTGCTTTTTCCATCTACGTGAAACCCTCATGTGAAATTCACACCGAGTCTCATCCTACTCCAAAACTGACACAGATGATTTTAAATGAAAGAGCATTGCAAATACTATGTATGCAAAGAAAAAACTATTTAGCCCCTATGTAGGAGTCCGAAGATAAAGAATCCTGAAGATCCGAGTTTTCTGGGAAATCTATTAAAATCAAACTTTATCTAAAACCTAATCTAGCCACATCGTTGGATGGAGCGCTCAACTCTGAACTAAATGACATATTGCTGACATTTCTAGAATCTGCCATCCAAAATTGGCATTAAAAATACGAAAAGTGCCAGAAAATACCCGACTGGAAACTGAAAATAGGAATTTCACATACGTACATTTTGCCTAGGGCCCTAGTTCAATCATCCTACAGTGTAAAAGGTTGCAAAATATCTCATTTTGTTCAGAATTGAGCGCTCTGTCGAACCATGTGGTTAGAAAACTTTTTGAATACAGTATGATGTTAGAAGGTTTTCTAGAAAACTAGGATCTTCCAAGTCCCTTATTTCAAAACCCATACATGGTCCAAATGTTTTTTTCTTTGCATGTATAGTATTTGTAATGCTCTTTCATTTAAAACCATCCGAGTCAATTTTGGAGTGTGAGAGTAAAACGCCAATAACGTTTTTTCCGCAACAGCTACAGATCTGTGATTTTCATGAATAAATTCAGCGCAGCACGCTTCAGAAAGTCCATGCTATCTCGCCGTTGGCATCGAGGGGCGATACAATAGTGGTATGTTTCACGCCGATTCACCCACAGACAGAAATTTCGAATTAGAGGAAATTTTACTATAAAGTCTCAAATGTAAAAATACGTTAGCCTGTGTTCACCGTTTATCGTTTTAAGTAATCAGCTAATTTATAATTTAATATTTATTTTACTTGAACTTTATTCGAAGTGTCAAATTCAATTTAATTTTTTTTCTTCGACGAGTGTTCAGATGAAGGAAAATTTTAGACGTACTTATGATAGCAGCTAATTGGGATAGTTTTAAAGGAGTGGGGAGGATAAGGCCATTTTTCGGCCCTGAATATTTTTTGATGAAAACCATCGGATTAGAGGTTATTCGACATGCTGAACAAAATGGCGTTTACCGTTTTTCGAAATTCAGACTTTCTGTTTTTTCGACCTGTGGTACCCCTCAGGAAAAGTGAAAAATTATTTTTCTCTGATCTTTTAAAAAAGACATGTAATCGATGCAGAATTTTGCGCTGATTTCGAATATCACTTTGGTGTTGAGAAAAAATGGAATTATCACGGCGAAAAATGCATTTTACTTTGGGAAGATCATTGACCATAATAATTAGAAAACACGCTACGTGCTTTGTAAAAGTGCATTGCAGAACAGGAAAAAGTGTGTCTCCTATCCAAAATTAATTGCTCTATCTAGTGCATTGCAAAAAGAAGTTTTACAACTACTTTTTGTATCAAAAATCGTAAAACCAGGGCCAAAATCTTGAAATTTCTTTCAATTAGTTGATGTGATTTTCTTACTGTGCTCAAACGAAATGAGGTTACAATGTTATATTTATAGAATATAGACAACTTTTTATGTTCTTTCGAATGGAACTAGTTTAAAAAAAAATATAAAATGAGGACTTTTGGTAAAATCAAGGATTTGGGGGGTAAAATCCAATTTTTTCGATTTTTTGAAGTGATTTTCCTATGTTTTTTGATTGAAATAAGGTTACAATGTTATAGTCATAGAATATAGACAACTTTTTATGTTCTTTCGAATGGAACTAGTTTAAAAAATATAAAACGAGGATCTTTTTTTAAAAATCATGTTTTTATTTTAGCTTCGCTGTTCTTGAATAAGTTTAGTATAATTTTTTGTTTATAAATACGAAAGGTGTAAGAAAAATGAGCATTTGAACAAATTCATAAAAAATACTGATGGTTACCTTAACTAAAAAAGCTCTTGGCTTTTGCTGCTCGTTCCTCTTTGTTATTTTTCCATCTAACGCTTTCTTAGTTAGAATTTTTAATTTATGAAATATTAAACGTTTTCTTCGGTTATAGATATATTAAAATCTAACATATAATGCCATATACCGATATTTCTTGTGGGCTGTGTAATGCAAAATTGAGAAATGAAAGACAGCATACATTAAGAAATTGTCCAGATTTGTTTAGGCAAATAAACCATTTATATCACATTTTATACCAAAAATATCTTCCAGATGATATAGTTATTTGTGCAAGTTGCTATATCAGACATAATAAAATGAAGAGAAATTCATCGGCAACAATTCAATCTGAAGTAATGGATTTTGAGTCAGCCCCATCAGTTAATAATTTAAATTCTATCGTCACTACTATTCAAAAACATACATCAAATATGTCAACTCAAACTGATCAAATACCATCAAATACAGTTTCATCGATATCACAGCCAAACAGTCCAATTTATTTTCTACCAAAATCACGCAGTATTAGTCCAATTTGTCATCAAAATTATGATGGGAAATCTTACATGACAATCCCTGATCAAATTCGAATTCAAACATTTATATTTAATACAATTTATATTCGTGAAAAATCTACTTGTTGTCCAAAACATGTAGAAAATGGTCAACTCAAACGATCGGCGATTGATAATTTGAAAGAAGATGTATCAAAATCATCGAAAGATGCTTCTATTCAAAATTTATATGGCCTTTGTCAAGAAATGCAAATAGAATTAAGAAGATATCATGAAATGATGTCAAATAGTCCTCGACCACCATTAGATTTTAATTCACCATTTCGATATACAGATGATGATTATTTTTGTTTAACTGGTCTAAATAAGTATCAATTTGAAATATTAACATCCATTATTCAATTACGAAATAGCGAAAATCGAACAATTAGTAATGCAATTGGTTGTCTTTTAACAAAATTACGTTTGGGTATGAGTAATCGCGTATTAGCCACATTCTTTTCATTTTCGTCAAAACGCGAAGTTGGTCATGTCATTGAAAGTGCTAAAGCCGCATTACTTCGAGATTTTGTACATAAAAATCTAGGTTTTCAACACATTTCACGAGAAGATATTATTCAAAATCATACTCGATCATTAGCTAAAAAATTATTATTAAGTGGACGTGATGATGCTATACTCATATTAGATGCAACATATATATTTTGCCAAAAATCATCAAATAATGTTCTACAACGACGTTTATTTAGTATGCACAAAGGTCGACCATTAGTTAAGCCTATGATAATCGTAGCAACCGATGGATACATAGTGAGTTGTATTGGACCATATATGGTTGATTTTTATAACAATGATGCGTCGATAACTAGACATATACTGTTAAATAATGAAGAGAAAATTTTAGATTGGTTATGTCAAAATGATTGTATGATTTTTGATCGTGGATTTCGCGATGCATTGGATCTTATTAAATCGTTTGGTTATCAAGTTTTTATGCCATCATTTCTTCCAAGAGTTCAACGTCAATATACAAGTTTGGAAGCCAATAATAATCTATTGATTACTGTATTGAGATGGGTTATTGAAGCTGTAAACGGACGAATAAAACAATGGAAAAATTTTTAATCAAATATTTCCGAATTCATCGTTGAAAAATATACATGCTTATGTATCAATTGTATGTGCATTGATAAATCGATTTCGATCACCGTTTGTACAAGATATTTCTAATGATGATTATATTGCACAGAAAATACTTTCTTTAGTTGACACAACAAATAAATTCGAAAAATTATTGTCCGATAAAGAATTCAAAAAAATAAAAAATCGGACAAAAATTGATGCCCGAGATGCAGCGCCTGATTTTCCAGCATTGTCAGAAATTGAATTACAAGACATTACAATTGGTGTATTTCAAATTAAACAGGCTAAAAGTTACAGTACAGAACATATTAATGAAGATGGACAATATGAAATACTTGTGTCAACCGATAACAGTAATCTATTACGCGCAAATATTCAATCTAAACATAGTAATCGAAAAAACTATAATGTAATTGTTGAATATAATAGAAAAACTGTAACAGGATATTGTTGTGAATGTCCAAATGGTAATCGTACAGTTGGTTGTTGTAGTCATGTTGCCAGTATTATGTGGTATTTGGGAATAGCATGATATGATACGAAAAAATTAAATACACCATCAAACACTTATATTAATTACTTTAAAGATGCAAATGAATTATCAGATTTGAGTTCGACAGATGACGATAACGACGACAGTGATGTTTTATATACTTTAACATGAGTTCTATTTGGTAGGAAATATAGCTCCACGAATGTCCGCTATATTTTGTATATGATTAGAAAACAAGACCAAACAATATCTGTTTCTTTTCTTCATCTTTTGTTCCTTGATTTTTAAAAAAAGATCCTCGTTTTATATTTTTTTGAACTAGTTCCATTCGAAAGAACATAAAAAGTTGTCTATATTCTATGACTATAACATTGTAACCTTATTTCAATCAAAAAACATAGGAAAATCACTTCAAAAAATCGAAAAAATTGGATTTTACCAAAAGTCCTCATTTTATATTTTTTAAACTAGTTCCATTCGAAAGAACATAAAAAGTTGTCTATATTCTATAAATATAACATTGTAACCTCATTTCGTTCGAAATCAGCGCAAAATTCTGCATCGATTACATGTCTTTTTTAAAAGATCAGAGAAAAATAATTTTTCACTTTTCCTGAGGGGTACCACAGGTCGAAAAAATAGAAAGTCTAAATTTCGAAAAACGGTAACGCCATTTTGTTCAGCATGTCGAATAACCTCTAATCCGATGGTTTTCATCAAAAAATATTCAGGGCCGAAAAATGGCCTTATCCGCCCCACTCCTTTGAATTTAGCAAAGTTGAGCGGTTCGGTCTAATAACTTGTATGTTGATAATCTTACTATTGTATGACATAGAACGGCTTAAACGTGCGTGACGGAATTACATTTTTTCAACTTTTGGGCTCTGTTTCTCCTCAAATGCTGAACAAAAGATGACGAAATTTTTATCAGAGATGTGCGGTAGAATGCTTGGTTTGTGGTAAAAATTTCGAATGCGTCGGTTAAGTAGAACGATTTTTATGAGTAAAATAGGTGTCGTGACGGAATCTTTCGTGCACTCTTTCCAAGACTTTTCCTTGACTCTATCACATTAGTGATTACTGGTGTATTGATTTTAATATGTTTTTGATATCATAAACTATGCAAATAGTTCAGCTACCTCATATGAAAAAAAAAAACTTCTGAGACGCGTGTTTTTATTCGATTTCCTTTTACCCATATAGTCTAGGCTATATGCTCTGGCGATCGAGAAAGTTTGATTAAACCCTTTTTTGTTTGAACTTTTTCGACTCTTTATAGCGAAATTCATTCGTATGGCCTATAGCAACGCTGTCATTGGCGCCATAAAAACCAATGGTTACACTATGCAAGACGTAGTGTATCATATGTACCAAAATTTAGCGAAACTACACTATTTCTTGAGCTGAAAATATTAGAATTAAATTCAGCATGCTCCAGCGCGTAGAATAAGCGCAAAACAGATCAAAGAAGTTGCTTTCTGCACTAATTAAAATTAAGTCGTAGATCATAGAACACGTCATACTAATTAGCTGGCTGATTTTCTTTATGGAACGACTAATTCGAGATACGCGCATATCTCAGAGAATCCAAGCGCGTATTTCAAGAAAGTTATGCATTGTATCTCCCGCGTTTTCCAATGGTTTAAAATTCGTTTTTTTAAGCGTGATTACATCATGTTTTATTCGAACTTTTCTTCGTGAACATGATGTAATCAAGCTTCCCCATATAAAAATGTCTAGCAAACAAAAAGTTATTTTAGTGGAAAGCATGTCCGAAAAATGAAAAGTTTTGTTCTGCCACCCACTCGCCAAATAATAAATAAACCTCAAATTTAGTGTGAACGTACATTAATTTCGAATCATCACCTTTTTGCATGATGTTCCCGCAGAAAAAACCGGGTAAAACATCGTGCAATAAAGTCAATAATTTGATTCAGCAGTTCTTCAAAAGTATAAAGCAGGGGCGGCGGAACGTTTTCAAATCAGGTAAGGCTCAGTATAAGGTCGTTAGTAACGATACTAAAATAAAGTTCGTTCAATCGAACAGAGTCAAATTCGACAGCGAACAAAGTTCAATTCAGGTAAGGCTCAAGCCTAACGAGCCTACAGGCTCCGCCGCCTATGGTATAAAGATCAAAAGCGAAGAACTATAAACAAGTTCGTTAAAAAGTGTACAGCAGACGATAAATATTCACTTCACGTCTTGGTATCTTTCTCAGACTTCTGTCAAAACGTAGTTTTTATTTTTTACTATTAATCTTTAATTTCTATGAAAATTTCTTTTAAATAAAGCAGAATTGTTGGTTAGTTTCTTACTGCAGGCAACTTCCATTTTCTTTTCTCTTCAGTCTTATTTTTATTTCTATTTAGTCCGACTAACGTTAGAACTTTGTGAGGAAAGTCGAACTAACCTTTGAGCAAGATATTTCTGCGAAAGTCGAGAAAATGTAAGAAAAGGAACGCGGAATCAAAAATAGACAAGAAAATCGAAATTGATTTGAAATTAATTCTCACTTTTGATTTTGAAAGGGTTCATACATGTAATAGTTGAGAATTTTATATCTATGAAATCGTCAGCGCTAATATGATTTCTATAAAATCCGCATAATTTACAAAGTAGTGGAAGTTTTCTTTTACATTATTATCACGATCTTGATCTGAAGAAACACAATGAAATTTATTTTCTGTCAAGAAATCTTGCTTCTTGTACAAGGTTTGAACTAGAGTCAAAGAACAGGAAAAATCATAAATTTCAGGAACAAACTCTCTCCGAAAAGCTTTTTCTCAAGGCAGCGGGACACTAATTTCACCATGTTTTACCCGGATTTCTCTTCAGGAACATGATGCAATCCAGCTAGGCCATTCACCTTAGGTTCACTTAGACACTGAACTCAAAATGAGCGCACAGCAATTTTATTTCTACTACTTTATAATATAAAGTTTATACACTCTCTCAATTGCTATGTACTACTATGAAGTTATTGTTCAACTTATTCAAGTTTTCATATCACTTTTATATATGATGCGCATGTTCACTGAAAAATGCATTTTTCTCTTTTCATATCACATGTCGTTTGTATATATAAATATATAAAGTC
>CAJNOQ010009066.1:0-10610 GCA_905250885.1 Didymodactylos carnosus | reverse complement strand
CATTTTCAAAATAGACATTTATATACCATTCGATAGCCCTTTGAAAGGGCTACATTTTCCACTATTTGTATTTGAATTAGGAGCAACTTCGATTTTTCACCTAATTTCCGCCTGGATGCCCACTGTGAGACGGCAGGGAGCCTTGGAATGAAAAGAAAAATAATAAACAACAAAAAAATGAAAACGTTTTGTAAAAAAGCCCAAGACAGAGGAAGAAAGAAAGCGAGATTATAATCGTTTCTGATGAATAACTTTACAAACTAAGCTAAGTGAATAAATCAAAGGTGGTTGAAACGTTGGTGGATATGTTCTGAAGTAACTTGTAGAAAAGCTTTCCTTTATCATTGTCTTTGAAAAAAAAATTGAATCGGTAGTACAACTGACATTAAAAAGGCCTACGTCACCGGACTAATCTCATATTTTTACAGCAACTGCAATATTTAGATAAGCCACTTTTTTCTATTGAAAATTGTAACAGGATGATAGTTGGTAATATCTGTAGTAACATGCATATTGAAATAGTTTTGAAAGAGAAGATAAAAGAACGTGACGAGAGTGAAACTGCACAACAAACTATTCAGAAAAGAAAAAAACATTTTCTATTTACGCCTGACTACTTGTACATATGTTGCTGGGATTTTGGGCACGTTTTCTTGGTCATTCTTCATTTTCTTCACCATCTGAGCTCATTTTCTCTCTCAACTTCCTCAAACTTAATGGTCTAAGCTTAGATATATTTGGTCTTTGGTTTCTAACGAGAATTTCGGAAAAAATACTTTTTTTCAAATTTTCATTTTAAATCTAAATTATAAAAACTTTTTTAAAATTGAAAAGTAATTTTTTTTTTGAGCGTAAGAAAGTCATATCGAGGTCTCATATGTTCCATTTTTGGAAGTGGTTGACCCAAAACCAGGCATTAAAGCCTTGAGGACTTAAAGGGTTAAAAAGATGTAAAATTATTTCAAAAAACTTATGGTTCAAGGCAATCTGAAGCAGAGACATTTTATTAGTGGTTAGTTAAACCTGTTTGAAAATTGGAGTTAAAATCTAACTTAAACGCACAACCGTTCCAAACTGTGGTTTAAAAAAGATTTCCAAAGTGATCTCTTTAATAGAAGATGCGTTTTGAGTTTTCTTTATTTATTAATATGTATTACCTGAACGTATCTGAAACTGCCAACTTTTATCTACCAGGAAGAAGTTAAGATTTAGCGTGGAAAGATCGGAAGCGATAGGCTTGCCTAATTTTTGTGACAGTTTGATCACAGTATGACAAACACTTCTTGGATGAGAAGAGGCCAAGTTAATGTATTTTTAGATGATCGATCCGATACATTTTAAATGAATTATAAAACTAAAGATCTTTTGAAGTGTGTAATGAGTCGGCAAAATTAGAGAAGCTTCCCAGTACAGTTACAGTTGACACTCTGTATGTTTTACAATCAAGCTTGAACTCAAAAGGTAATTTTTACAACTATTTTCAGCGATACTCACCTCTCTGCTATATTCAGACGTGTGCTCTCTAAAAAAAATCGAATCCTTGGAAACCGACAGAAAAGGGTTTTCGAGCATCCGGAAATTAAAATGGGTTTCCCACAAGCTCTCGAAAACTGAGATGAATTTCCGACCTTATCTTGGAAACCCATCAAAGGGTTTTCAAAAGTTCAAATAGGTTTCCGAACCTTCGAAAACTTTTATCCGTTTCCTATAGTTTCATTTTCGGAAACACCTTAAGAGTTTCCGAACTCTCGGAAACCTTACAAAATTCCTGGAAACGTTTAAAAGGTTTCCGAAAATGAAACTATAGGAAACGGATAAAAGTTTCCGAAGGTTCCGAAACCTATTTGAACTTTTAGAAACCTTTTGATGGGTTTCCCAGATTAGCTCGGAAACTCATCTCAGTTTTCGAGAGCTTGTGGGAAACCCATTTTGGTTTCCGGATGCTCGAAAACCCTTTTCTGTCGGTTTCCAAGGATTCGATTTTTTTTTAGAGAGTGGAAATTCGATAATTTCAAATGGAGACACTATGGGACAAAAACATTGAAAACTGATGACATTCCGATTTTCAAAACTAACTATTATGTCTCGGAAAATGAATCAAAGAAAGATTTATCATGGAATGAAAAATTCCAAAAAAAGGTTTCTATCTTGATTAAGGATCCGAGCATTGCTGTCGTCTATTACACTGGTGAGTGTAGAAAGCCGTTACGGTTTGCACGTTAATATGTGATTTATTCCTAGGAAATATTGCAAAAGCTGTGATAAATGAGAAGCCTACTGTTTTAATCATAAAACAGTAGGTGAATGATTGATGAACAATTGAAACACGTTGAAGCTAACAGAGTCTGTCAGAACAATGAAGCGGTAATAACAACAATCAACAAGAAAACTGTAAAAAATCGTCGAAATGAAGTTCTCCAACACTTACGTTTATCATATGATGAAATGTACAGTCGCTACTTGATTGGCTCCGAATTTCCAAATGTTGTCCACCGTCTGATCCATCTTCCAAAATTAATCGTGGTATTTGGCAACCGTGAAAGGATTGTCATTTTTAACAAATTGTTACAGTCGTCAAGAGAAAAAATTATTTTATCGTACGATACCACGTTTAACTTATGCGACGGCTATGTGAGGTATAAGAAACAAATCCTTCAATTTCTTTTTAGTTTACCTTGTTCAATTTTAGTTCATTAGTATTTCGCAATACGGCATTTCAAAACGATCCAGTCATGCCGTTAATGTTTCTTATTCACGAAACAAAACATGAAGAATACGATTTAGAATTTGTACAAGACCTGAAGAAATTGTGTCCGATAATCAATACAAAATGTTGCCTAGTAATCGATAATGAAGCTGGGTTCAGAAATTGTTTTCAAAGCCAATTTCCAAGGATGCAACTACTTCGCTGCGGAACCATTTAGTCAAGAACATCTATCGAAATACAACAAAACGAAAAGCAACGACAACTGCAACTACAAACGATGAACCAGGTCAAGATGAAACTCAGTTGATGATCGGTAAAAATTAATACATCAATTTCTATATGTAATAACCAACATTTTTTCTAGATGATCCAAACAGTGAACAAATGAATGACAACAGCGACAGCAAACACCCTCACCCTCACCCTCACATTGAGAAACCATTCGAGAGGGCATGAATATAAATCATCTTGTTCATCTCGTAAGACCTCTCAGAAAAGGTGAAGACGCCTATGTCGTATGTAAAAAATTTTTTACAAAGTTAGAGCTCACTCCTTCTAACGCTGAGAAAGTTGATCTTTTATTTCCACTTCATTGGCGCTTTTTTATACGGGCTTTATTTTGAAATGCTTGTACACACAAGCAATGCTTTTGAAAATCAAAAGAACTATGAATCTACTATTGTGCCTCTTGTATTTGTGGTAAATACTTCAGCCTTATGGATCAGGTCCTTCTGATTGAAACACGGCTCCGATGCGGAGTTCTAGTTGAAAAAAGCGATTCTTAGACATATGCAACAAAAGAAAATGCCGTAGAGAATCTCGGGAAAGTCACTATCACTTTTTAATCAAGTGAGAAACATGTCATTTTGAAGAAAACAGTTGAAACTATTTGGTTCCGTTGTTTAAAAGATTTTATCTTTTCTGTAACGAGCTGAAAGGTTTAAAAAGTAAAAATTGTCAGGATACAAAAGCTTGAAACATTTATAATTTGCAACAGAAACATTTCTGAATGTTGAGATGACACTCATTTTGAGGAGTGTATTTAGTTGTGTATAGAGCTATGCCATAGCCGGTTTTGAGAATGATCCTATTTTACAAGGCCACAAAGGCAGGTTAAAAATTCGAGTTTATTTAATTAATTTAATAAGCAAAATTATCATACTTTGTTCAGTTTTAATCGCTCTTTTATGAGAAACAAATCGCATGGAAGGAATATGCAAAAGGTAAAATTTAATTATGATCAAGTCCAAAAAAAACATGTGACTATCAGCAAGACATCTGCAAGGTCTAAAAAAATTTAAGTCTCTGCAGACATTTTGATAAAAAACACAATAAACACATTGATAAGTGAAAAGTTATGTTTACTCCAGTTAGAGATTTCCTTGACATACTAATGGACTCGCTTAAGTACAAAATTTTATTTCAACTTTGTACTTTATCAGTAAATCACAGAAACAGATGTTACAGACATATTACATGTGTGATAAACATTTACGGATCAAACAAATAAAGAAAAAGAAATAACGTTTGAAATTGATCTACAAACTGCTACTTTTATCGAAATTGACCAATTTAAACTACTCTACTATAACTCGTACCAAATATGACTTGATTGATTTATTGCATCGATAACGATTATCATAGCCACTAGACGGACTTGTTTCTATTGTGCTGCCGCAAGAAAAACGGGGTGGCTATTACCACTCGCAAGATAGTGCCTAGATTCGAACCCATCTTAGGAAATACATATTTTTTTCTGTTTTTTCATTGTTTATTATGTATAATGATATGTACGTCACTCAGTAACGGTCTTAATACCAGCTCAAGTCGGAGCCTTACCGACGAGTCGATTTTAGACATTTCCCAGATACCAGCTGTTCACTGGGCTTAGTAGTGAGACATAGAGAAGACTCTTGACAACTCCGTTTTACCCTAAATGAAAAATAAGAAGATGATCTAAATAGAATTGAATTTCTCGTTGAAATCGTGTTTCTTATATACATACTTTACGGCAAAATAAAACGGTGAGTAAGGATAACCATTTAATCGCTTAGAACCAACGATTAATCGCAATTAATTAATGACTTTTAAAAAAAAAGAACAATCATCGGAATCGTCAATTAATTGATAAAAATACCGCGAGTTCGTCGACATGGGTGGCAGCAATAGCTATTGCAACTTCCCGTCGTTTGGTCGAAAATTAACGGAATTAAGGACCCCCCCTCAGGAATTCAATGTTTTCTTCGAAACTGAAGTAACCATATTTATATAATCGCTTTTTTCTAAAACATCAGCGAAAGGGTGGATTTATGAGTATTAAAAGTATATTCTGTGTGACTTACACATAAACAACTGCAAAAGCAATTAGAATTCCAGTACATGAGCAACTAAATGCGAGTGTGTGTTTAAAAAGAGTTTTGTGTTTCCAAAGGCCACCAAATGTTGTTTCACGTAATCGTATCATTCAAATTTGAAAGCTATAATCATTATCTTTAAAGATAACAGTAAAACTATACAATTCGTAAACGTATGAGTTCAGTACATATCTTGAGGTGGAGGAAGTATGTGAATACTGTGACTATCTGAATGGTTCGTGAATTAGCAGGTAAACAGAGTATTCTTAGAATAAGATTCACAAGCATGACTCACACATATTATTGCTTAGCAGCAATGTCTTTCGAAAACATGAAGAATTACACATTAGTTAGTTGAAAGTTTTTCAGAGTCAGAGACAAAATCTGCGGAAATTTGATAAAAGTTATAAACAGGCTTATTTCTAGTAATTTTCCGTACGTTAATCTTAACAATCAATAATTTAAGAGCGGATAAACTTGTTTTGACAATCACTAACTCCCCCTCCGATTTTCTAATGAGAACAGTGGATGTGGCAATGTCTAGGTCCACCGCAGTAATACCACACTTTTGGCGTATTTTTGCGCAGTAAATCTTTCTTAAAGTTAAAGATAGAGTTGTCGATATTGCCAGCTATAGTTGTCGGTTAATGCATGCAATTCTGTACGACTTCGTCTTGCAGAGTTATACTAGTTTTGTTAAAGACGCTGAACTATAATTAATGAAGTAATGACGTCATTGCTTTAGAATATGGTTTTGGCGCAGCAACGTTGTATCAACTCCTAGACGATTCGTCGTAAAACCTTCATTCTTTTTGATTTTGAAGCTAAGCCATTTATCTAAAATTTGAACCGCGGCGATTTTTGATTTTTGTTTTTTGTGTAGAGATAACTGGCAAATACACCGCCGAATTAGGGTTATTTTCAGAGGTCTGATTAAAATACGTGTAGAAAATGAACGGAAGCGAAATTCAAAAATCGCCGCGGATCAAATTTTAGATTTAGGTGTCGACTTTCATTTGAGGCCTCTCGCAGCTTTCTGCACCTTCCAACAAAAAAGTCTTTACGTTATTGCTAAGAGCTCCATTTTGCCCCTTGTCGCGCAATAACTCGGCACCGCTTCAACGTTTCGACCTCGAATTTTTAGCATAAGCTAGTAGGACTGTAAGCATTAGTCACTGAAAGCGCCATCGAAATCGGATGCAAGATAAAAAAGTTTTTTCCTGAGGGGGCGCTCTTAAAGCCAGCAAAAGTGTTTAAAATGACTTTTTTAGCAGGGCAGTATGACTAAAGCTGAGAATAGGCAAAAAGTGGCATGATAGAGAAAGCGATAAGTCGCAGTGTAGAGTTACAGAAGAGGGCAAATTCATCTGAAATGTCCCATTAATACAAACTTTCTCCGCTTCATTTAAGACCAATCTAGTTTTATAGAGCACATCAAATTACGTTAGAAACTGTTTTTTTTGACTTCATAGTTGATGCAGAATCCGAGAAAAATAACTTTTTAATTTACTCTCCCAGCAAAATTATCGGATTTGGCGCTACTCTCAATGCGAATTGATCACCACCACGATGAATTTTACAACATGTTCTCCCTTTTTTCGACAAACCGCTTAAGATTATTATTATAGAGTGGGACATGACCTATATTCTCTACAACTTTGAAGAATGTACCATGTAAGGTTCACGAGATATTGAACTTTTAAAAATGAAGTATGTTTGAGTTTTATCTCAGTATTTTAAATTCGGGTTTTTGATAAAAGCAACATCCTATAGGTCTTCTTGCATTCTCAGTTTGATTATGATTAAAAAAACTGCTTTTCCAGATGTTTATAAGGTAGCTGAGTCCGCCGTTACTATGGTGCCACCATCATCATTTTTTCTCAAGTACCAGTTTTGTACGGTGGTCATGAGAAGTGAAAAAGCTCAATATCTCGTAAACCTTACATGGTACATTCTTCAAAGTTGTAGAGAATATAGGTCATGTCCCACTCTATAATAATAATCTTAAGCGGTTTGTCGAAAAAAGGGAGAACATGTTGTAAAATTCATCGTGGTGGTGATCAATTCGCATTGAGAGTAGCGCCAAATCCGATAATTTTGCTGGGAGAGTAAATTAAAAAGTTATTTTTCTCGGATTCTGCATCAACTATGAAGTCAAAAAAAACAGTTTCTAACGTAATTTGATGTGCTCTATAAAATCAGATTGGTCTTGAATGAAGCGGAAAGACTTTAGTAAAACGTGGGACACTTCAGATGGATTTGCCCAAGAACGTGTTCCTCCTAGTCGAAAGACATGCTTTAACTTAAGACATCTTTCCACTAACAGAATTAAAAAGTTCAAACCTTTAGCTTCTGTAAAACTTACGCTCAAAATTCATTTCACACCATGAATTTTAGATGTATCGAGCGACTTGTGCCGACTTTGTCCACGTTGGTCGAGATAATTTAGCAAGCATTCTCCCGCGTTGCTGTTTATTTATTTTTATAGACTTTTTTATGCTTGGCTTGTCACAAAGTATTACATCAGATGTATATTGTTTTGTTTTCAATAAAAAATGAAGATCATGATCATTCTTTGGTTTAGGTTTAGGCAGGGAGCAGCACATCCCTGCCCTCCCCCTGATCGGGAAAAAAAATTCATTTTCATTGCTGAGAAAATTCCTGGCGAAAACTTCGCAATTGTGCCCGTAATTCTCAATTTTCTTTATCAGAACTCAACTTTTATGCAATAAAAATATCATATTCGGAATCAGGATCAAAAAATGAGTCTACTAATGTGTATTTCGAAAGGTGTCTAGGCCGGAAAAATAGAAAATTTTTAACTTTTGAAAGAAAAACCATACACCTAAACCTTTTAGGGTTACCACTAGGACACTATATAGTATCTATCAGCAAAAGATCGCTGAAATCGAAGTTGGCGACGGTCCCTCGTCAGTCATCTTCTGAAATATTTGAATTATGCTACAAAAAATAAACGTTGTTGATAAATGTTAGAATATGTACTATCTGGATAATAGTTATATAGTTATAGTTTTTAGACTTATAAGTGTAAAAACCGTACGGTCGACTGATCGACGATATCGATATTAAACATTTGAGAAATTGTTAATACTTTCTACCTGTTATTCGTGAACATAGAACGCTGTGTTAATGATTGGAACTTTTAATAGTAAAGGAATTTTTAGTGACTACTTATTCATAACAAACACTGAGCTATTCCTAAGGTGTTGTTTTGTTGTGCAGGAGTTAATTTTTCGACATTTAGATGACAGATCATTTTTTCAACGAAGACTTTACGATGCTAACAAATTTTCCTAAAACACTATGTTGCACAATCAGTTGTGTTAGATTTGCTTATATAGATCAAAATCTTGTCACTTTGAAAAAGTGCTTTAATAAGAAGTGGATATATCCATGTATAGAAGTACAAAAAATATGTTGTAGTAAGAAACAAAAAAAAAACGACTGTTTAAATAAGAATATTAAAAAATGATGATCAATATATACAATATTCACTTTTAACAAGAAGAAAGTTTAACAATAAAGAAACGTACTGTTTTCGCGAAAGAGACACGAAAAATGCAGTTTTTGATCGATAACAAAAAAAGCATAAAAATAAAGTATTTTCTTTCGGAAGAAATCACTCGGGTTTAAATTCGTGCACGAATATAAAAAAGCAATGAGAGAAGAATTCTGTTATCGAATTTCTTCCAGAAACAAAATATAATAGTAGAAAATACGTGATTGTATCAGTTATCGACTCAAAGGTTGAAAATTTTTCAAAAAAAATATTTACTCAAATTACTCAGAACAATAAAGGACAATAAAGGACGGATATACGAATACCTGTCAGTGTCATCTAAACATACCAATCAAGCACACCATCATCATCATCCATCGTACCATCTTCATACAATTCTTCTACAAATATTGAAAAGAGGGTATGAAAAGCATGCGTCAACTTTCGATCAAACAACTGTACTTACCTATATCGTCATATTCATCCTGCCAGCTATCTTCATCAGCAAAATGCTGAGTTAATGTGGAATTTATTTTCTCTGGTAGTGTGAATGATGCTGAGACAGCTGATGAATTATTTTCGAACGAATAAACAAATGGAAAATAAGGAGAGGAATTTGTTGCTGTTTCGGTTTTAGATAATGTTTGTTGTGAGGATAATGGAGATGATACCGAAGTATTAGTTGTCGATGTGGTTATCGAAACATTATCTTGTTGTTGTTGTTGTTGTTGTTGTTGTTGATAACCGCTTTGTTTGTCATTTAAACTGTTATATTGTAAATTGGGTAGAACTTTGATTGTTATTGAATGTTCATCGTTCATCGTTTTTTTCGGTGAAACAATACCTATATTCAATGTTTCTGGTTTCCAAGTAGTTTGTGCTGTAACATTTTTATTATTATTTGTTTGAGTAGTGAATATTGCTGATTGGTGTTGTTGTTGTTTTAAATCGTATTTTAATAGTTGAGCTAATTCTGGTTTTATTTCTAAATCATCTGGTGGTTGTAAACAATTAAGTTCCTTTTTCAACTCATTCGTATAACGAATAAGAGATGAACAATGCTGATTGACAGATGTACTCAAACGTTTTTCATATGCATTTTTACCGCTTAATTCACGTATCCAATTATCACATTGTTCCATTATTTCAACTAAAACAAGAACAATTAAATAAGTTGAATATCGGAATAGAAATGGCACTTACCTCGCTTAAGAAAAAAGTGTCGTTTAATAATATCTTGAAAACAAGCAGGAGGATTTCGAATTTGCTCTAACATTGCCCATCTGACTGTTGCTTGACGTATATTTGCATCATACTCCAATGATTGTGTATTACCGTTTGGTGTACCACGCATTCTTTCATAGCCTGGTTCATTGAAATAAGGCTCAGAAACAAATATCAGTGATTGAATTGATACAAGAACCTAAAATGAATCAGGAAATATACATTACTAATGTAAGAAATCTATGAAAAGTGCTCGGAGTTATTGGGTATCAGAGTCTAGACTGAAAGAGAGAATTGTTTTTCCGACTATAGAGATTTATGAGAGCCATGATTGTATAGACTATTTTTACCTGTAAAAATGTTGACATTGCATTCCATTTTTCTTCTGGTCTACCGTGCCATGTATTCAATATACTTAAACATACTTTTCCATCGTTATACAAATTTGGATTAAATCGGACAGTATGATTTCCAGTTGTTTCGAGATTGATAGAGGGAGGTGCTAATGGATAGTCATTTGGAAAATAAACATCAAATACAAAACATTCATTTGCATAGGGTGTTGAATCAGGTCCTGTCATCAATACCTTCATTATATCCATTCTATTTTCGTCTGTTCTCACAAATATCGTTGAATTATAAGTCAAAGGTAATGATGTTGAGATAGTACTTTGTTCCTGTGCTAAACGTTTAATTCGTTGTATAGAATAAATTGCACATGAATCACGTATATTATTTTCATAGTGAAATTTCATTAAAAATTCTAATTTTCCCGTCTCACTATTTTCTTTTGTTATTTCATATG
>CAJNOQ010009065.1:0-10611 GCA_905250885.1 Didymodactylos carnosus | reverse complement strand
AAATAAATTTAGTTACTGGCAAGTACTTGATTTTCTCTTGACAAAGTATTCTTCGCAGCAATAAAATCAAGTGTTATAACCTTGAAAGAGTACTTGTAAAGTACATGGCAACTAAGAATTTTTAAAAATACAATTTAAAAAAAAAACGTGGAACGTTTTCAAAAGAACAATCCAGATGATAACTAAAAAACTGAAGAGGTCGCTAACTTCCACAGCGATTGACTGGATTTTGGTTATGTCCGTGAGTCTGAAGCATACTTCTTTTCGTCTGTTTCAGTACACAGTATCTCAAAATTAGGATACAGTAGTGGTTTCTATCAGGTTTATTATTGTGGACTTGCATCGCTGTGATACGGCGAAAAAAATTAGTTTCTAATGGCGATTGAATGAATTAGTATTATTAAATTATTTTCCTTCCGTTCCAAGATTAAGGCGTATGGCTTAAAGAACTGTAATCTGTAATTTGATTTTTTTCATGAGATGTAGATAAAGTCTGGTACGTTCACTGCTAGTATAATTCATTAACTCAGTTGTTTAATCTGTGCTTTTTGTAGGTTTGCTTATGGAGCAGTTGATTAATATCCACTTCATCTTTTTATACTGCACTTGTGCAAATTAAAATTTCCTAGTTTGATTTTAGTTTAGTTAATTGATATAAGTTTCACAATGGCAAAATGTTTGATAAAAGCACTGAAAGCTGTTGATCTTCAAAAACATGCTCTTCTTTTCAAATCGCTTGGTTATGATAGTGCTGGTGCTCTTGCAAATTTTCAAAGTAGTCATTTTAATCGTTTGAATTTAAATGAAGATGAATTATCACGTTTTATTGCATTGTTGGACGTTTTGAAAGATGCTATGCGAGAGGGGAAGATCTGTCCGCATTACTTTCACTCAAAATTAAGAAATAGTGTAAATAAAGCAAATGGTAATAGAGAACATGTCATAAAAGCAGCATGGACTATTCCCATAGATGAGCCAACGTTCTACAAACAACCAGCTCGTGTAACATCATCTTCGTCTACAACCCTCGGTAATAACTACGAAAACAATAAGTCACCCAAGCCTGAAAATAGTCGCTTGCAAACCGTTAATCGTCCATTGATGAAGCCACAGTCAACGTTTACCACGTCTATGAGTGCTCGATCGAAAAAAGTAAACCAGAATAAAATTCCAACTCAGGTGAGAACATCATCTCAAAATTCTTCGAGTCAGATACACACAAATCTTTCGAATGACAACATAAAAGTTAGACAAAAGCGTTCATCTAGCTCACTAACATCATCATCAAATAATCATAATCGTCGTAGTATGAGCGCACTCGATGTTCTGCGTTTAAAAAATCAACAATATGAAAAATCATCTAATGATGACATTCTTCATCAGCCGTTTA
Source organism: Didymodactylos carnosus (assembly GCA_905250885.1). NCBI lineage: Eukaryota > Metazoa > Rotifera > Eurotatoria > Philodinida > Philodinidae > Didymodactylos > Didymodactylos carnosus. The sequence goes on along the minus strand of CAJNOQ010009065.1, from coordinate 9,221 downwards.
CTAGTCCCAAAAAACTAGCGCAATCAAAAAATAACTCAGCACAAACGTTTTTTGGACCAAAAATGTTTTCTAATCGACCAGCGGTCGAACATATTAAAGTAAACGGGTATAATTACGGAATACCAACAGCGAAGAGAGCACGAACAGCATCTTATCGAACGTTTACACGACGAGGTTTTAGTTCAGGCACAATATTTTCGCCAAGTCGAGGTGGTTCGAATATAAGCACTTCATACGCAAAACCAGCTGAAATTTATGTTTATGCTCGTAAACGACCATTATTATCAACAGAAACAAATTTTAACGATGCAATTATCACACCTGATCCAAAACGAATGATTATCACGGAACAAAAGGCGAATTTAGATTGTACATCTCTGCTAAAAAAAGTAAGAAAACAAGCAATCGACTTTGTTGCCTAGAACACGGCTAAAATGTTATATGTGGTGTGTGTTCCCTTGCACAAAAATTTAATATAGTATTTTCTTTTGTTCAGACCGAATTTCAATTCGATCTAGTTTTTGGTGCTGAGTCATCTAATAAACAAATATTTGATCATACTTTACTACCATTTATTGAAAATCCAAATAATCGCCAGAACATGACCTACATCTGTTTTGGACAAACTGGATCAGGTATAGCATATAATAACTTTAGTTGACATTTAATCAAATATTTTCTTTATATATTTATAATAGGTAAAAGTCATACGATGTTTGGAACAAAGTCGATGGACGGTCTGCTGATATTTTCTACACAACTTTTGCTCAATGAAACTTCATCACATTCAGATATTTATTGCTCATTTTATGAAATATATAATAATCAAGTTTATGATTTGTGTAATGCTGGAAAACGGTATATTGTTTTCTTATTAAAGTTCAAAAAACTCATAATCAATTGTTTTTTAGGTTATTTGTTCGAGAAGACGGCGAAAAACATGTGAATGTGATCAACCTAAAAGAGATACTATTAGAGCATCTAAAACAACTTCGAGGTGTTATCGAAAATGGTCTTAGTCGACGTCACCATGGAAGATCAGCATTTAATTCCAATTCGTCTCGATCACACGCTGTTTTTCAATTAATGTTAAAAAGAAAACAAGATAATAAAATTAATTTTCGGTATATATCAGTTATGTGCCTATCCATTCAAATTATAATAAAACTTCTATTTGTAGGTTAGTGTTTATTGATTTAGCTGGTAGTGAACGAGCCCATGATGCTCAAAATAATCAACGTCAAACACGAAGAGAAGGAGCACAGATTAATTGGAGTAAATTATGTTTAAAATCGAAGTTATTTTAGGCTATTCTATTGTATCTATCGATTTTAGGTCTATTAGCTTTGAAAGAGTGTATACGTAGTATAGATCTCGTTCATTCTCACGCTCCTTTTCGTCAAAGTAAGGTGAGTTCAGCAAAATATTATAGTAGAACATCTTTTGTCGAATCTCTTCTTTCAGTTAACTCACATCTTACGTGAATCACTAGTTGGTTCGAATACACGAACATGTTTGATGGCCAATGTTTCACCGGCTGATGATTGTTGTCAATGTTCATTGAATACACTACAATATGCTGCTCGCATACGTGAAATAAGTATTAAACATCGACAACGTTTACGTTTAAATCAAAATTATCAACAACAACAGTCAATTTATCATCCACCGTTACAAACTGTCCACCATGAAGAAAAAATCCAACACGTCGACGATAAGAAATTTAAGCCGGCAACAGCCTCGACTCCTGTTCATCGGTTGAATAATGAATCTCACTCTTCAGTTAATAATCCTGTGACACTCATAGGTAATGTATTAAAATAGAATACAACATTCTATATCTGTTTCATGTTTTAGGTAAAGGATATGGTGATACTAAAACGAACAATCATAAATCAATTGATATTGATTGGGAAACGGTACAGGAGGATAGTCCTATTACAGGATATCATCCAAGAACAAATAAACAACAACATCCCAAACAGTCGAATAAAAAATCAATAAATTATGATCAACAATTAGTGAATAATAATGGATATTATCTTGATAGAAATTCTAAATCAAGTTATTTCTCTTCATCAACAGTAAGTCAACAACAACAACAACAACAACAAAAGAGAAGTTTTGACGTTAATTTGAAGTGCGATGGAGGAAATGACAGACTTAATCAAGCATCTAAAAAATCACCAGGTAAAGATTATCAATCTCAAACAATGTCACACGAAGCTGATACATTTAATCAGTCATCCGAAATTCTAAAGCATAAAAATGAGTTTTGTGCACCATCTTTATACCAGAACAGTTCCATGACAAAGGTCGCACAAGCTACAACAGGAAGTGGCTATGAATCAGAATCAAGTTCAACAATAACCGAACAACGACCGCATGATTATTCGACCATTTACAATAAGAATATCCAAAATAGAGCGATTAATCCTCCTTATCCAGCAAAAAATCTAAACACACATTCTACAGATGATATGACTGATACTAATCCTTATTATAGTAGTACCGGTACAGAGAGCCTTGGAACTAAGATATCTCGACTTGCCAAAGATCCTGTGAATAATGGAATCAAGAAATATGCTCATAGCCGACCAGTAGAAAATTTATATTTAAATAACGGCAACTATGACACCACGGATACTGAGCAAGGCGTAATGTATTCTGATAGACCATCGCAAGCTACGAATAATGATCAAACAGGACTTTTTACGCAACGCGACGATCCATCATATGAATTAGCAAATTTAAAGTTCAACAGTAAGTATAAGAATATCGAAGAATAATCTTTGAGATGTATTTCTCTTATTGCAGGTGCTTATTCACCGAACGCAAGACTTACGTCGAGATCTGAAACTAAATACGATGGCATCAGAACTGGAGTGGATAATAAAGGTACATCTGATCCATTTTTATTACCATTTTCTGCACTAGAAACTATTGCACATCACACAAATACACACTCATCATCAAAATCATCACCACGTTCGTATAACTCTAAAGCCTATTGGCTCGATGATAACGGAATGAAATTAATATTAAATACCACACCCACTAGAACCAATACTTCTTCTTATTATACTGAGATGAGTCAATATATTCCAACAAGTAACAGCCTTAGTTATAATCAGTCTAGAAAACAAAAATTATCAAATAGCGCTCGTAAAAGAAATCGTAATTGGAAACAAATTGACAACTCGGAATCCGATGAGTCTGATGTCAATGAATTCAAAGAAAACAGAACAAAATCATCTCCGCTCAATTCAAAAATTTTAAATAAAAACCACCCTGTCAGATATAATTCTCTTGATCAAGCAGCGGATATGAAAAAAAATATAGTAGACTGGAAAACAGAGGAAAATAATAATACACAACAAAGTCGAACAACAAAAACCGAGCCGAGTCAAAAACACCCGTACAATAATTCTTCTCTTCCAACATCACCGAGCATTCGTCAACAAGTGCAAGCCATTATAGAAAAGAATGAAGATATACGTGATAGAGTCAACCAAATATATTCGAGACAAGAAGACGAAGATGTTCCTTCATCGATGCTGAGACAAACAGGTTTGTGAACATCAATATGCTTTGTATATCAGTGATGACTGCTTTCTCTAATCCAATGAATGGTTTTGGAGCGACAAATTGTTTTTTTTTTCGAAACTTTACCAACATCTCCTACCTCGACTTTACTTAAGCCACTAACTGAGTTTCTCTAAATAGAACAAAAACTTTTCAGCTATATCGATGAAAAATAATGACAGAAGCAATCAACCACCAAGTCAGCAACAAAATTCGCCTTGCAAAAATAACCATCTACGCTATTCATCAACATTTTCAGTGCAAACCAGTCCAATAAAATACAATTATCAACCACCCGTTAATTTCCACCTGAATGAGGAAAATTTATATGCCTCAACGTATTCTCATCAGGATGGTACAAAACAAGAGATGCCTTTCTTTCATCATTCGTCGATGACATCTAATACAAGTAACTTATTTTCTTTAACTTGTCCGATATCAGGATCATTATTATCTCTAAATCCGAAGGTTTGGCAAATACTTCCAAGTTTTAATAAACAAACAAAATTTACTTCAAGAAAATGAGACTGCTATTCATTTTAAAGTAGAGTGTCATCTATTACTTTTTGGAAATATTGAAAACGAAAAGAGATGGAGAGTTCGGATTTTGACCACTCTATAGAAACTGGTGGTCTATTTTCTCATACATTTGATGATAAAAGTCTCCAACTAATCCCTACAAAATCTAAGCAGTCCACTTAAAACATTTAAAGCATGCTTAGATGAGTAGAGCGCATACTTAGAACATCAGAAAACTTCAAGTTCATTTTTTTTCTCTAGACTGTTCATCAGAAAACTGTCGAAAATCCTAATGATGAGAAAGCAAAGATTTTTAGCTTTCTAGACCTGCCGTCATGCAAATCGTCAACATGAAAAGCATCGATAACCTATGTTTCCATTTATCACTTAGGTTCTATGAGTGAAAAAGAGCAAGATATGTATTTTAAAAAGTGCTTCTCCTTCAAAAAAATATATGGAGTATAAATGTCCGACTTACATAGTTTAGTGAAGAACACTTTGGTCCATCCAATCATGGTATTAGAATTTAAGATTCCATTTCGTCTTCTATATGGGATAGCCTCATTTTTTTTATCTGAAAGATGTATACTACCTGAAACGACTATTTTTATCACAAAATATATAGAAGGACGGAACAGGTGAAAAAGCTCTTCATCTCTTCTCGTTCTCGAGATTTGCAAAAAGTAACCGATGACATTTGACACTTTGAGTTGTCAGTAGTAAGCCAACAAATATCACTAATGAAGCAACAAAACATTGGATGTTGCTTAACAAGAGACATTGCGGATAATTTTAAAAGTATAATGGTCGAACCGATAACAAGAGAACAATCTGATAACGTTTTTCTATCAAAACCAATAGTAAACAATTAATACATAATAAATCACTACCTCACCTGTCGGGTAATAGTAAAACATGAAGACACCCACAGACACCTACAGACACCCACAAACAGCACACAGACATTCACAAACAATCAGAAGCAGCTACACAGACATCCGCTTCTACGTCTACAGAAATGGATGTCTGTGTTGGGTTGTCTGTGGATATCTGTGTGCTGTCTGTACAGCTGTCTACAGCAGTCTGTAGGTGTCTTCATGTTTTACTATTACCCCTCACCTGTCACGTAGGTTACTTCACTTCATTCTTTAAGTATCAAAAATTTAATCAGCTGTTATTTATATGATCCATCTTACATGTCGAAGTGCATGACTAATAAGAACTTGCGATAGTCAGGGCAAATTTAAATTGTTCTCTAAAAGATATATAGGCAATATATTAAAAGTGGTCTGGTAAGAATGTATAGGATACACTCTTAATCATGAATTACAACAACGAATATTTCTTTTGTTCACTGCTGCTACACCACTATATATGCATATTGTTTTCGTACTGGTATATTGTAGTAAATATTTTTTGTTTTTTTATGATGGTAATTATTTAAATTTCTATTTTTCTTTTCTGTTTTATCAGCTGAACATCAATACAGAAATCAGTTTGATCCAAGTTATACGTCTATAAATTTGACTAACGTAACTCAAAATCAATCAGATTATGACACAACGACATCAACAACAGCAAGAACAAATTTTAGTATACGCGTGAGTGAACAATTGAATACATTACGAACATTACTTGAAACACGTTTAAAAGAAGATGAAGAAGAAGAAGAAGAAGACACAAACAATTATTTTTCACCAGCCACAAAGAACACATCAGAACCATCATCGGGTAGAACATTTCTTCATACTTATCATGAACAACAATCATACACAGATGACAAACCGTCTCATACACAATCGCCATCGAAATCAATATTTTCACAAGACTCTGATGATTTTTTAACGGAAAAAAAATTTATGTCTAAATTACAATTTAATAACAATGCTATTTCAACATCGGATAATGAAGTAGACGATGAAGTTAAAAATTATACGCAGAAGTTAACATTGAAAGAACAGTTACAGCCAACATCACCATCTAATCACAGTTATTCAAAATATTCCAGAGAAGTATTAACTGATGATCAAACTCCTTCCTCATCATTTTCACAAAAATACAATGAAATAGACCCAAAATATTTTCCGCAGCCCAATTATCATAGTTTATCATCTTTAACAAATTCATTGAATCCTATATCACAAACATCAACAATATCATCAGGCACAATCACATCTAATTTAGCAGCCAAAATTGAATCAAGTAAATATTATTGTAGACGCATAATATTTGTATTCTGATTTCCAATCTATTTTTAGATGAGGATGTACCTGTAATGAATAATTTCAATAATGAACAACAAAGTACACAAACAAGTGATTCTGAACGAACAAGTCAAATAAATACTCCTCCTAAAAATCCATTTACAAATGAATCGGATTTATCATCCGAACAATTTTTAACACATTTAACTAAAGAATTTAACAATATTGATGTCTATGATGATTATAAAATGAACACTTATCCTCTACAACGAGAATATTCAATTCAAAATGCGAATGATGTTTTGTTGAGTGATAAATACAATAATAATACAGGTGAGAAAACGTTCAATAATTCGACTAGTCCACTATTTGATAGTGGAAAAGGAAGTTCGTTGTTCAATACAAATACTTATTCATTACACGCATTGATGAGCGGTATTCAAAATAGTGCAAATTTATCTTTTATAGCAACGAATAATCATTAATTTGAAAATTATTTTTTCTATTCATTTTTTATTCAACAGACGACATATTTCTAGTTTTTTATTAACACAGTGTGTACATATAAAATAGATTTTTTTTTAGTTTACTTTTATTTTATTTTGCAATTTGTAACAGTGCTATAATTAGAATTGGTCAAAATCATGAGCATAATAGTAGAAAGCCTTTCATCTTTTGCAATGTGTCATTAGTGACGTTAACAATTTATTCTCATGACTGTATAACAGAGAAAAAAATATCTTTTTTGAAACTTTAACCATTTTTTTTTTCTCACTCTATAATATCCTTTTTACCATTCGTTTTTTTTTATATAATCAGATGTTTTGTAGACATTAGATATTTAGAAATATTTAATTTTTTTACTCTCTTTTCATGTGTTTTATAATTTATTTCCTTTAACTCCTTGAACCTATTTGTATTCTGCTATTTGAGAAATCAATTGGACATGACAATAGCTATCACTAACACAGAGAACGATATTTCACACTTCTTTGAGGACATGTTCTCTTGATCAATTTTATTTTTCAGTAGTTGCTGGATGGATGGCTTCGTTCATTTGTATGGAAGAATAGAACTCTCAATTAAATCGTACTAAACCGTTATTTATTTACGTATCTTTTTAATTTATTTTATCAAACGTAACCATTAGAAGATAATATTGTATTTTTTTTCCCCCTTTTATTAGAATAAATTGGTAGAGAAAAACCATTATACTTTCCGTCTTAATAAAGCTAATATTTCTGAACAGTTAAATATCTCTGGGAAATCAGCTGAAACTGTGTCTCCCTCGAACATACTGTATTTTAGAATATGTGAGAAGGACAATTACATGTGATTATTAAAATGTATCGTCATAATCGCTGTGATCTAACTTAGCATTAAACTTCATCTTTTTTTTCTCTAGCAAATTTTGTTCATTGAAAATTGATTGTGATCTGAATTTTATGTCTGCATACGTAGTCCTATCTTCAAAATTTTCGTCTCTTTCTGAATAATTTGTGAGGGATATTTGAGAAATTGTTCGACACAATAGAGAAATAGCTCATAAAACAAGAATAAAGTTGTGTTTTACGTTTTGAAATAATTTTTGTATATTTTAATTATTTTTAATTGAAATTGATGTGGGTTGGATGTTTCATAGTATAGTGTTTTTTTAAAGATTGAGATTAATTTTTTTGCGACTTGCCACTATCAGACCACAAACATATTTCTTTTTTTATTTCATTTTTTTAAAAGTAAAAATTTTGCTTAATAACTATTGTCGTTTTGTTTGCTCGGTTTACTGGCTTGTTCATCATTTATTTCAACGATTATTGATAAGAATGCAATAATCCCGGGCTAGAGCTCGCTGATCAGCAGCAAACGCATATAAAAGAAATCTTTATAAAACAGAAAAAATGGTGAAGATTACACAAAACAAAGGAACAGCCATGATTACGCCGTAGCAACAGGCCAGAGCTGGGCAAGTCAAGTAAAAAATGTCTCAAATCCAGGTCAAGTCAAGGCTGACTTGAGTTGGTCCAAAAATTTTTGCCATCAGAAGGGAAATTTTTTCCCAGTCAAGTCATTTCTAGTAAGAGATTTTCGTTTAAATTAGACTTTTTCTACCATGAAAGAGAGTTTCTGAGGCTATAAAAACTCTCTCACCCAAAAGGTGCTAACTAATTTTATGTTCTGCCTAAATTTAACCATACTTCACTTGGAGGAAAAAGTTTCGAGGAGTGACTTGACTTGACTTGCAAAACTTCCGACTTGCCCAGCTCTGCAACAGGCAGTCATATAAAGAAAGTTTGAATTAGAGCAGTAACTTGATATATTTTTTTTCATTAAGTTCAAAATACCTTTAGTTTCCGTTATATCTTATTTACTCTCTAATTAAAGCATCCTATGCTAATTAACTTTGTTTTCATGCAAAAATGCTTTAGCTCACTCTACAAATAAAGCAGATAGAAAGTTGCAGTCCTAATTCGAATGTATCTTTATAAGGTTTATGGTCCTTTCTCCTTACAGTTCCTTAACAGGACGCTCGTCGATATCTTCCATGAGAAAAATATAAACTACAGCATTTGCAATCTTCGTCCAAACACGTTCGGTCGCATCAAGTTCCCAGGCCAAACACGTTCGGTAGCGAACCGTTTGGTCACCGAACTATCGGATTGATGCATAGCTAGTTACTGACTACGAATCAATATGTTTAAATCGTCTCGCTATCGGTTTGAGTTGTTATCGTACTTGACCACCAAAAATAAAATTTTCATAATAACGGATACGGCAGAGGAAATTGTCGGTTTTTGATAGGCTTTTTTCTCAAATTAGACTCGACCAGAAGGTTTGGTTCTGATGCTAAAAGATAGAGAATTTTGTGTAGATTTTATTGATATGTTCTTTTTTAAATAAGCATGTACCGTTCTT
>CAJNOQ010009064.1:0-10612 GCA_905250885.1 Didymodactylos carnosus | reverse complement strand
CGTGACATGTTCTTCCGTTTCATGAGGATTACACATAGTAGAACGCACCAAAGAGGAAATACATGTAAAGTGGAAATTTCTTTGTGGTTGTGATGGTCGTTGTTGTGGAAGAGCCTGTTTTTGTTCCCACGTCAACGACAAGATTAATGTGTAAACAGAATAATATGTCATATATGTTGATACTTGAAATAAGGGTGTGTGATTTATTCAGTCAATGTATTTCCTCTTTGGTGCGTTCTACTATGTGTAGTCCTCATGAAACGGAAGAAAATGTCATGTATGTTGGCTTTAATAAATCACACTCTTATTTCAAGTGTTTAAATAGCCCAGATATATATTTACCAAAGCATGTAACCGCGAACGCAAAACTAATATTTATAGAACCAGGTATGTAAAACGTTTCTTTCTTTGTGTACATCGCCGTTATTCTGTCCACTACAGATACACATGATTCTGTGAAAAAAGAATGAACAGTCTTTTTCGAACGATCGAAAAGTGTTAGTGTCGAGAATAAACATAATGGTACCGCAATCGCGAAGTAGTTTGTTTCACATAACGACCGGTCCATAAAGCAGGACCGATTTATTTATTTCACTTTCCGCTCTCGCAGATATGATATTTGGATTCTTCTTAGTTAGATATGTCTAGACATGTTGTCCAGAGCTCATCCACATATAATATGCGACATATTATATGTTCGCTACGGAAATGTTTTCAAGAGTACTGCTCAATTTTCATAACCTAATTTTACAAACCTATCTAGTGTTTTGTGTTAATAGCTAGCGCCTTCATTCTTACGTCATTACAACCGTCGTTCGACGAGCTACACAAATTCACACCGCTTTCTTTTATATTCGTTTCCTGGGCTGAGAAAGTAAGTCTGCTATAGGAACATGTCAAAACTGACCAGGTGATTTTCGAATAAAAAATGCATTTTTCGCTCAAAATTCGTAGAAATAGGCTAGAATAGATTTAAAACGACGAACAATTCCATGGAAGTGATCTCAGAATTTCTAGGAGATCTCTAGGGGCTTAGGTGTGCTAGAAGGTGAAAAACGTATAAAAGGCTTTTCTTTTTGAAAAATAAAATTTATTTTGCTATTCAAATTTATTTTCTTTATTTTTGGATCCGAAGAATGTTTTTCGGTGGCTTTTTCCTCACCAGAGTTTCACCAATAGAATGCCACTGGTGAGTCAGCAAGACATTTTTAGTCCTTTTTCTCTAGTTTTGTCAAACTCTCGAGTATTTCATCACCAAACTGCGCTATATTTTTGAGTCCGTCGTTAGCTACATGAACTTAGATTGTCATGTGACTAACCTCCGTCGCCCGAAGGCTTTTCCTGGCCCGAGGACGATACGTGACGTCCACGTTCAAAAATCGTACCCAGTGCACCCCGATAACACAATAATCCCGGGCTCTGGTCGAGGCGTCCATTTCATGATACATTTCATGTCCTGACTCGACACTCTTCTGAAACATATTTTTTAAAAAAAATCTTTTGCGAAAATTTGGCAAAACTCGAAGAAAGAAGGAAAACCCTTCCTTTACACCTTTCCCTAAATTCCTAAGAAATAGGACCAAAACTTTGTTTTAGTCTATTTCTTTCTCCACCACGTGTTGTGTGTGTAATATTTGAATGAGTCGTAGGAGTAGTACAAATATGACCTAATCAGTGTAAAAATTTCATTTCTTTTTTTAAAAAATCCATGGTGCATGAATTCTGCGACTGCCTATATGTAAAAGAGTTTATTCTATATTATTCTCTTTCTCTTCCTTCTTATATGTACAAATAAAAACATTTGTCCAGAATTTAGTGTCACAGAGTGCAAACACGTGACAATAACAAAAAAGATACATGGTCTAACGGCCAAAGCACATAATGAGTCATCGCTCCGACGTTTGCCTACAACTTTTTTTCGGCAGATAGAAATCAGTCGAAGTAAAGCGCAAACGATTTCTTCTAAGGATAGACATATATTGTAAAAAATGCAGCTTTGAATCATTTAGTCCAAAAGTAGTGCATAAATGCGTACTTGATGACTTCATTGGTCAACAGATTTGCAAATCCTACTGGTTCCATATTATATTATTTTGCGCTGTATGCAGATGTCTTTGTTAGCAAAAAATAAATCGTAAATTCGTTTTTGACGACTCTCTTCGTCCCTTAGTTAATCTAAGCATTGTCTTTATGTTTTTAATGGTTACTGTATGTTCATAAGAACTCTTTAATAAGTTTCGCTTACAGTTTTCTTTGATGCTTCATTTTTTTTGCGCTTTCTTAGTTCCTGTACTCCGTCAAATAGTAAATTATCTGTAACTGTTCAGAAAATCTTATGATGATAAAAAATAAAAAGAAGTATGCTATCTATGTCCGTGCATAACTATGTTCTTGATTAAGAGAAGGTAAAGAGTTAAAATCATCGTCCTCATCATCTTGACTGTTCGTTGGATCTGCCTTTGGTAGTTCATAAAGTTCATTAAGACTGTTTTCATGGTCAGTGTCCGTATATTCGTTTTCACTCGACTTGTGACTATCTTCCCCAGTATCACTTTTCTCTAGTGTTCTCCGATCAATGATATCGTCATCACTGCTGTCCTCATTGTTGGTTAGCATCGCGGCGTGGCGGGTACGAATGCCAACGTCTTTGTACGCTGACGACTGCCGTTGTGTTTGCTGTGTTGTATTTCTGGATCTTCTCAAACATTTTTGAGGATCACACTTGCATAAAAACGTACATGAGGAATTTTTACACTGACAAGTTTTACAGTTCGTTTTACATTTACATCCGGTTAACTTCGGATGACTTTCAAGCGTTTTCCACTTGATGACGAGCTCGTTATTGACTTTCTCGTATCCATTATTGTTCAGCTCTGGATAATCAATATCCGATTCACATGCTTGGAACCAAACATTTATTTGGACATTTGCGCGTATGAGATGTTGACTGAACCCATCACTTGTAGGAGGTAATCTTTCCAGGAACGATTTACTTGATTTTCCTTGTATGAATTTTTTCGCACATATAACTCGTGCTTCATCCAAGGTGTTTGACTGACAATCGTAGCCTTAAACATTCATAAAAAGTTACGTAGCAAACTGAGGGATAGAGAGTGGAATGAAGCTAAACGAAAAGCGTTGACAGGAAAAGTCAATACTTTTTGATCCGGAAGAATATGTAGTAGACGAATCACTCACAAGCTATAAGTAATCTTTCTGCAGCAATGAAAGCAGGTGCGGGAAGTGGAATGATCCCAAAATACTTCATATCGTTGTATAAAGGAACGTTCGTAAAATATGTTTGTAGGATCTTTTTCTTTGATATATTTTTGATGGAACTTGATGTGTCACAACCAGATAACGCATGGATCGTCAACAGAATTTTGGGAGTTGTGTTAGCCGCTATGGCCTAAACGGAAAAAGCCCGATTTTAGTATAGTCTTAACCTTTCTCAATTTTTTTTTGGAATAGAGTTTATTTTCATTCCCTTTTTCAACTACAAGATATTTCAGCGTTATATTCTTTTCTATTTTACATGTCTTTTTCCATTGGCAATGATAGATCGATTCGTCTCATAGAAAGCATACTTCAGTTAGCTTTTTAAAAGAACATGCCTGAGACATTAGAGAACAATTAACATATTGTTGTTGTTGTTGTTTAGAGGGGTTGCTTAGAATTGTTCGGTCGATTAATATCAATAAATCACCGAAATCCGCAGCGTAAGCTAATGCCATGATCAGTATATTTGTATCATATGACTGAATAACGACTGTTTGGTAGTGACAAAAGGCATCAACGTTCTTCACATGGAAAAGCAATCGAGTATCTACTTCAACTTGATTCGACTGAAGTAGGGTATCCGATTGGCATCCAAATGAAGTTAAACGATAACAATATTGATCGGGACCTGCAATATGTACGATTTTATTTTGTGGTACTAAATGCGATAATTTCAACCACACATTTCGCACGCACAAAGCTAAGGCTGCTTGATTTTCATTGATAAAGATTTTGTACGCGTCCTTCCGATGTTCGAGTCTTGAGGTAATCTCTAACTGATGCGTATTTTTCTTGCTATTTGCATGTTGTTTTACGAACAATTTCGTGGCTAAAATTAGTATACAACAGTAATCAACCAATAGCCACCAAAAGTGTGTTAACTAACTTTTACTTTTGTCTGAGTCAAATAATACGTCCACTCTTTCATGTAACGTGGCCATCTTCATGATATTATTCAACATATTTGTTGCATATGACTCGACTGTATCATTCTGTTTTGGTTTGTGCTGTAACAATATTCCTCCATGAAGCAACAGGACGGACTTCTCTAATTCTTGTTTTGATGGAACGAAACTAAAACCTCGGGGATAATTTTGACTGAAATATTCAACAACTTTGCCTTTGTTTGATTGATTTGATGGGTCGGACAATGAGGGTGGTATATGAGCATATTCATATTTTAAAAATTCAACGATATTTATATCCATATTTTGCGTGCTCAACACAACAATGTCACGTATTTTCGATTCGAGATATTGACTGGTTTTTCTGTGATTTTTGGTTTTTCGTTCCATAGGCGTCCGTGTCGGTTAGCTTCAGCGTTTCTATTTTCGGCATCTTGGCATTGATATCGATTGTTTTATTAATCAGACGGTCCTGAATGAATTTTTTTAGTTCTTTTTCGCCGCGATCATAACTTGTTACAATACTGTTCACGATGTCAGGGTGTATTATCTTGCCCGTAAATAGCTCGGTCACATTCTGGTTTTGGTCGCCAAATATTTTTTCATCGCTCAGTTTCGTTATCAGTTGTCTGAGATCTGTGTCATCGGTCTTCAGTCGATTTTCGTGACACTCCAGATGGCCATCGTTGTGATCGGTATCAATTTCCACGATGTCATTAATAGCTGAATAAATCAACGTACGGAATACTAGGGTTTGACAGAATCGATCTATTCCTTGTTTACTGAACTGGCCACTGATTCCGTTTCTACCTTTTCCTAAAGCATAAAAAATTACTTTAGTAGTGGAAGTAATAAAGGCAGTTATTCTAAACAGTGTGTTTTAGTCGACTTGCACTTAATATCACCTTACCTATCCGATTTATTGAACACTCCAACGCTTGGTCGACAGGAATACTGGAAAATGGACGAGCCATTCTTTTTACTGCAAATGATTTTTCTAAGTGGTGATGAAGCGATGCAGACATGGTTTGGAGATCTGCGAGATTGCGCGCTCCGAGTTTTGCATATCTTCGCCGATTATGTGCAAAAAACAGAGGCACCATGCAGCTCCAACAGGCATTTCTGGTTTTGTAGTTTTCGCTTCTCACCGCTATCAGTAATTGAAGACAAGGTTCGAGCAAAATACGAAAAACCCAATACCAGAAAGCGAAACTTGAAACTTCTTCAGATTTTTTTGTACAACACTCGTTAAATCTCGTTTCAATGTTGTTTTCTTCTATTTTAGATAGTAACTGCGAAAGCCAATTCTGTTTATATTCATCGGTGTTACATGATATTGGGAGTTTATTCAGCATTTGACTAAGAGACTTATTTAAATCGTTTGTTGTTAAGAACTGCTTGACACATACTACTCCCATCGCCGTGTACAATAGTTTTATTGTTCTCAACGACTTATTGAAATTCGTTGCTTCGATGACCGATCGTAAAGTGGCACCTTGAAACAACGTTCCGATTAGTTCATGTACCCCAGAGCCATCCAGAATTTTCCAAATCATTGCCATGTAGTTTTTTAACGCATGGAAATCGCCGCCTATCAGATATATCTTGTCAAATCCATTTTTATCCTTCATTTTTACGACGGATTGATAAATTCCTTCGTCCATTACAATGACTGCTTCTGTCTAAACAGAGAAGAAGCATGTGAACTAATTGTTTCTCTCAAATGTGCCAGTTTTTGTGAGATCCTCAGTCTGTTCTTGAGTTGTTAAACATATGTCTTTCTGGGAATCTCTCTCTTTCTAAATTCCTGGCTGACAGGACTATGTCTTTTAAAAATCCGACAGACCTGAAAGCCTGAATCGATAAACTGAGCTTGAGTTGTTGAGAGAATAGCAGATGCGGCTTCTTCTGATGTTGGTACTTCGTTGATTGGGGACGAGTAAGTTATTGAATGAATGGGCTTCTCTTTGTGACGAAGAAAGCTCGAGAAAAACCCAGTCAGCAGCGGAACTAGGACTGTTTTCTGAAACGAAGAGTGCTTGACCAAAATATAACAAAATAAATAAATGCCAAACGTCTTGTCTTCGAATTTTTCATACTGGCAATAAGTAGCTGTTGGTTGTTTCTGGCTACTATTCATCAACAAAATGGGAAATTTTGGCGGAGAGCGATTATTGTAGTTTCTTTCACGTGGACGCTTCGTAAGTGGTAGTTTATTATCTAGTGTGCAGAGGCGTGTGGCTATAGGTGCTGATGGGATGAGGAGATTTGTTGGATTTTGCACGATTATTTGTGTGACTATATGTATGCTATTCTTTCCATGAATTGTTTCTGGACAATAATCGAAATTATCTACTGCTTTCACAGCAAAACAATTCTGAAGCGAGTGTGATGGCATCTGATACAGAGTGGATTCTTCTTGGGCGATGTGCGTATGAAGACGAATTAACGATTCATATGAACATGAATGTCCCAGTTTGTTCATTGTCTGTAACAGCTGTAGAGAGTTGTCGTGCTTGGCCAACAGTTCCCCGATGAGAAGATGTTTTGGTGATAGATGATGTGGATTTCGACAATGTAGAATATCATACACAATACTGCTGATTTTTTGCCATTTTTGTGAGTTTTCGAAGAAATCACTTGTGAAGATGTTATGCATTGAATAACGCAATGAAAATTCATTAAATAGTTTCTCGTTCATAGTTAATAGACCGACTATAATAATCACAAATCATAAGAGTCAGGAATAGAGTTAGAAGACACAGATGAGCTGAACATTTACAAAAAACACTCACTTATATTTCTTAATAATAATGGAACATTCGACCAATACATTTCTGGCGTATAATACTGCAGTTGTTCGGGCTTTTGACTTAATACATTGAATTTTTCAAATGCTTCGTCAAAAGTTCCTCTCAGTAAACGAATAGAGGAAAATAACATTTCACTCTCTTGTATACTAGGTGCACTCTTATGTTGTTTAGATAGTACAGATGTAGTAATAGTATTTTGCTGGTATTGCAGAAGCTTTAGCGCGTAAAATTTAACGTCATTGAATGCAACATAGGTACCAGACTGAGATAATTCATCGAAAAATGTGATTTCGTCTTCAAATTTTTGTTTGAGTATAGTTTTCACAGTTGATGTTCGCAACATATACTCAGTTACTGATTCTTGTTTTTCTTTTTTTATTTGTAGATAATAATATTTGACGTTTTTCAAGGACAATACGTGACCGGTCAACAATTCAGAGGACACCCATTCATATAAAATATCGATCGACGTTTGATTTACATTTACAAAATTATCGTCATTAGTTTCTGAAATGCTTGTCCGCAGAGGAAGTTCATAATCACTAATTATTGGCGAAGTAGATGTCAAAATTGAAATTTTTGGTCGATTCTACAAAAATGAAGCTTACCACTAGAAACTGTAGCACATCTCTAGGCATCAGCAGTTAGTAGCAAGCGAGAAAGACTTGTCCTTTCTCTAAAGCCGCTTTACTCTGATAAGATCGTACAAGGCACGGAATAAGTAGTAGCGAGCAGTGGAAACAAACCTTCTCTTCTTTCTTGTGTTTTAAATGAATTGAATGTATTTCGAGCATAAAACGATCAAAATAACTGTCAGCTCCGGTGAGCGAAGCTTCATACGATATTTCTAAACATTCTGTCCGTGAAGAAGTTTCATTCGATGCCTGTTATGAAGAAAATGTTTATGGAAATCATGGGAAATAGATGAAAACAAAGTAGCTCACATTTTCATCTCTCAATTGTGTTGTGTGAACTTGATCAGATAGAACATATTGATCAGATGTTTCCATATCAGCAACATTCAGATCAACCGGTTCTGCATTTGTGTCTTTGCTCTGTTAAGAAGGATCAAAAATCATAAAATCAGAATACAGAGTATTTCTCTCTTACTGTTGACGTATTTAAGTGACAATGAGAACAAGGTTCATTTGTAATATCTCTCATCACCCTTCTTTCTAAACAATTACGGGAGCTAGAACTGCCCGCACCGTTATTGACATGTGTTGTGTTGATGAACTCCTAAAGAATACAAAAGAAAACTGCTAATTCTTTTTCAAATATTAGTTCTTTTAAATTACGTTCTCCAAATCAATGCAGAACAATGGTGCATTGGACGGTTTTGGTTTGCTAAGCGAATATTCTTTTAACAACTCGTTGTAACATTGCCGATGAACCCAACTATTTAGCAAATCTTGAGGTGACTCAACCTTGTATTTATGTCTGTAGCCACGTTGCAGATTTTTCACTATGCTTTCGCTGTTTATTTGCATAAAATAATTATTTGGTTCGAAACGATCCTTATCGCAAATTCCACATCGAATATACTGCCCAAAAGCTTTTTTACGAGACATTTTGTTTCAACTTTTATCGCGTTTTGTATGTGCAAATAAAAGAATAACATAGGTCATCCATATTGGAATGAACGGACAACGATTTGTGGTAGAGTTATATGATGAGTCTAGCCGATTTTATTAGTGATGCCTGGACTTATATGGTTATTTTCACACATCAAGTGACAGTCACAATAGCAGAAACAACCGTATATAAATACTTCTGTTTTGTTTTCTAGAATATTCTTAAAAATATGACGTCATGTTCCGGAAGAAATTTTTCCCGTTTTTTGCATAATTCGAAAGGTTTGTTTCATCAGTTTGATTCTCATAAAAACTGCATTCTGAAAAAAGTTTTTTTGAAAATTCTATCTTCCTTGAATATGTTTCCTTTACCGAGACAAAAACGTCAATTACCAAAAATTTACGTGCAAGAGTATAAGAAAAATAAACACTAGTTTTCTTGTTGTTATTGCCAATTTTTGGTTTTTAGCTTCTTTCACAGATACGAAGCCGTACACTTTTGATCATGAAGAGTCCATTTCTTTTTATTCTATATGAGGTAACCTAGTGACGACCTCTACCACGTAACATGTATGAGTTTCGTCATTCCATTACAAGCTGTTTTTCTTTTCAGTAAACGAGTATACTTTTAAGAAATTATTTCCACTATATTTCTGTCTCAAGTTAACTGCCGAAAAAAAGTTTAATTGAACGTCTAAGAATGCACGAATGGAAGACCTTTTTCCCAATGGCTATTAGATCAACATATTTTCCCTCTCTCTCTTCATATATACAAAAACAAAAATTTAATTCGACAACTTTTGCACCAATCCTTATTTCCTTCTTTGGCTGCTGACGATCGGCTTGAGCAACCGTGAAACCTGTACAGCCACGCTCGTTTTTCTTTCTTCTTGTTTTCCACATGTCATTAGCACGCTTGTCTTGTTGTATAGATACTCACAGCCACCTTCCCTCGACCCTCCCCCAGCACACACACAGTTCTACGTTTGCATTTTTATATTTTGAGACACATTTCTCTCGAATCGTAATGATATACACTCACTGAACATTTAAAATGTTTCACGATGTCCCTTTTCCTTTCAGACGAATAAACGCACATCTATGCTGACTGTCCGACAAATATGTTATGTGAGAAAAACTCATGTTGTTTTCTGCCAAAGTTTTTAGAACCCTTCTGAGGAGTTTCTGGAAATCTTCTAAGGATCTCGGAAGTATTTGCATCGAATTCCTCATGTTTTTAACCCACAAACATTTTAATGAATTTGGTAACAGGCGGAAATCAAAAAGTTGCATCGCTGCTGAGATATTGAAATTTTAGGAAAAGCCCCGAAAAGCGTGGATTCCGCCATCTTGAAAATTTGCAAATTTCAAACTCTTGTAATTCAGTAACAACCGATTACTTAACCTTGGAGATTTCCCCATAAATAGTAGACAGTGTGAACTACAAAACCACGCAACCGCGTGGTGTTGGTGAGAATTTATACACTTTCCTGTGAATAACGTCTTTGGTTCAGAGAATTACATTTAGAACGACGTCTGGACTGTTTAGGCATAATAATAGAACATAAAAAAATTAAGAACTAAATGACAAATCTAAACATTCAAGAATTAAAAACTGCGAAACAAAAAGTATTATTACAGGTCTCTGTAGCCGACTCCTCTTTATGCTCTGTCTAACATAAATGAATACCAACAAAAACATGAAACAGCAACGAGACAGAACGAAAAACAAAAAGGAGAAGCGAATCACGAGCAGAAAGAAAGAGATATGAATAGCCAAAGCGATGTGCAGACATGTGAGCAACATGCATGTAATAAATATAAACTTCTCACACATGTGCGATAAAAAATCATGTTGTTTTCTGCGAAAGTTTTTTAGAAACCTTCTGAGGAGTTTCTGGAAGTCTTCTAAGGATCTCGAAAGTATTTGCATCGAATTCCTCATGTTTTTTAACCTACTTGAGGTTATTTTTGTTATATTTGAATTGAAAATGAATGTAAACCTATCTAGTGTTTTGGGTGAAGAGCTATACATTTGATT
>CAJNOQ010009063.1:0-10613 GCA_905250885.1 Didymodactylos carnosus | reverse complement strand
TTCTCAGTCAACATCAAACAATTGTTCTTTCAGTTTGCTTGCATACAAAGATGTATCTCGCATGCAGAATTCGGTATGTGACATTAGAAAATTGTCTCGGGACTGCCGTAGTAGTTACTGCTGATATAACAAGAAACACTTTTTTCTTTGATGTTTATATTAAATGGAATATTTTTATCTCTTTGTTTCCCCTCCCTTATTTATTAATGAAGCGTATGAATCAAAAACCCAGTGATGTAGTGATACGGCACTATAGAGATGGCAATATTTTCTCAGTGAAATAGAATCAGTCACTATTATTGTGCTTTATTTGATGAATATATTTTTCGAATTTCATGCCCAATCCAACTTAGCTCGACAAGAGAGGTAGAGATGTGAGTGCTAGTTGGAAACTAAGATAACATAAGCAATACCTCATCAATGCACCTTCATCTATAACTTTTTCCACGCGTGACCGCTACTTTCTAAAATATCACATTTTATATGTATCATGATGATATAATACATATAAACTTTTCCGGTCATTCGGGTCGGGTTCGGGTTAATATAAAAAATATTGATTAGGATCGGGTTGGGTTCGGGTCATCCACGTCAGATCCGATTCGGTCTCTGGTTTCTTATGATTTTTAGTTTTTTAGTTATACGTATTCAAACAATCAGATGCTGACAGTCCCTAAATCTTTTATTTATGTATTTCAGCTGTGTTTTCTATGCCAGATATTTTCGAAGAGTCTATTCAATGAATCCATATATTTCAAACCATATACCTCTACTTCGACACTTCGTGTCGAAGTACAGGTGTCGCGGGGCTGGGGGGCGCGATGCTATGAGAGTGAGTCACGATCGTTAGAAAAGAGACACAAACTTGAGGTTTTCTCGACTCAGTAGTCAAAGGTATTTCTCTAATAAGTGTTTATCTAGAATGAACACCCTGGAAACCCGTACCTTTTACCCGAAGAGCTACTCACCAGTATTAGCAGCCACAAAAGCTTTGCCATCTGGGAACAAAATCGCGTTCACAGGCTTAATTGGTGAACACTAAGGGAACGACGATAACCATCGGCATCTATACCTCGCAATCGATCCTTACCTAACCTAGATCGTGACCTAAACTCGTCGGGAAATAACACAGAATTCGCAGTCGATTCTGACTTGAACTAATGCGAGAAGAAGATAAATATTGTGAGTCTGTAGCCAGTATGAAGAGATGTCACATACCGAACAAAATAGTAAAGAATAACTCAGCTCGCCGCGGATGCGAATTGTCCATGATCTCAGTTTTTTGACTAACAACGACTCCAAAATGCTTGAAATCTCATGCTACTATTGCTGGAAATTGTCGAAGTGTAGAAGAGAAAGACAGAGCAGACACAAAAAGAGGTGTAAGAAAAAACCTCGAAATTCAATTTCTCTCGCTTCCCAGACATGCACCTGTTGATCGATCTCCCATTGTCAACTACATCACAACCAAACGGAAGTGACTGGTACGGACATGAAGATTCGGACTTGCCCAACGAGTTCAAGGCCAAGATGGTGAGAAGACACCTTCTCGTCTCATCACCACTCATTCTCTCTCTTCCTCTTTCCAGGCATTCAACTGTACGATTCCTTCGACTCGCGACCACATCGTCTGTCGACAGGGACGCGCAACAGAGAAATATCTTATTAATCTGAGAAATTCGATCATGAAACGAGTCGCCGAAGTAAGTCACCCTTCTTCTCTTCATCCATTCGAACTTCCCTCTCCAGAGCCGCCTGCGCCACTGGCCGTCGACGATGAAGGTGGACGGCGTGCGTGTGGACGTGCCGGTGAAGAGTTGACAGAAAAATGGAACGAACCCATTTCCACTTCCCGTCATCGAATTCGACATTGTCAACAGCTGGAAGGCGGTTGCCGAGCAAGTTCGACAGCAGACACTCAAGTCGAAGTGAGTCGTGGTTGTTGAGTCTTTCAGCAATCGAAACGTGAAGAATTGTATCTCAGACTCCTTCTCTTCAACGTTCCTTACACACTATTCACAAATTACATGTTTTGTTCTTTTGCACGCTTGCCTTAGTAAATGTTTTGTGAAGCCTTCAGAAGAAATAAGAGCCTGAAAAAGCGGATATGTCAAAAAGTTCGGTGTGAATGTTATTTGTAGGGAAATTTCGATCGAGAAGAAAATCCTTGAAAAGTTTCTTCCCGATAGTATTTTACCAGTATATCTTTTTTATTTTTTTGTTAAAAACACGGTTTCGAAAAATCATTTTTTGCCAAAAAAAACGAAATTTTTCGACGAGACTCATTCTTTGGTACGAATTCGACAGAGAAATCGTTTGGAATTGTCGATTTTCTCTGTTAGTGGACTGGATTGTTT
Organism: Didymodactylos carnosus; assembly: GCA_905250885.1. Lineage (NCBI taxonomy): Eukaryota > Metazoa > Rotifera > Eurotatoria > Philodinida > Philodinidae > Didymodactylos > Didymodactylos carnosus. Next base: position 8,256 of record CAJNOQ010009063.1, on the reverse strand, counting down.
TTTGAAAAATGTTTTGTTATTTTTTTGTGTATCAAAGCGAAAAATTTTTAACCAAATTCAGTACAATTGAGCATCTTTCGAAGAAAAAAAGCAGAAACCAAAGGTATCTGTTTGGCTGGCGAAGAAAGTCGAGGCGTAATTCTTATAGTAAAATATTACAAAAATGTTTCAGGAGGCACATTTTCATTCTTAGCAAGAAGATTCTTGAATAGGAAAATGTTCGTTTTTCCTAGGTTTTTACTACTCTGGTCTCCCACCTCGTACTTTTTGTTCTCAAAGGACCCCGCTCGTTTTAGGTCGATATCTGCCACGCTTTAGGTTCTGATTCCTACACCATCAAAGGAGAGCTCTGGACCGGACGCATCTTTCTGTGCAAGAAAATTTCACTTAGGTGGGTACACAGAAGAGTTATGCTGCATTTGATGTCGAGGTGCCAACATACGTCATGTCACCCTCGAGTGCCTGAAAACTTTTTATCTAGCCATCAGTTTCCCAACCTAACTCTACAAAAAGATGCCACTTTCGACGCTCCACAAAATGAATATAACCGATCTTCGACAGATGGTTTCGTACGGAAAGTCAGAGATCGCAGAGGTGTCCATAGGCACATTCGGCCGTTTTGGTCTTACATTAGATGCCCAATATCTCGACAACGAATCTCTGACCCAGAACGGATTTCACATCAAAAACTTGCTTGCTCAAAACTCTACTATAGGATGTGGTTAGTATCTAAGAATTTTCTGTCCGTTTGGGGAATTCGGGCGTATACGGGTAAAACTGGCAGTTTTCACAATATGTGCACTAAGAATTTTTCGATTACTACTCTCATTTTACATAAGATTACTCAAAGTTTGGTGTGAACTCGAATGGGCAATCGCAGGCAAAACTTTCTATAATAGTCTCATGAGGTTTCAACTACTTTCGTTTTTGAGCACATTTAACCGCTTGAACACCACCAGAGCGTGAAAAAACGAAACTGGTCGAAACCTCATGAGGATGTTTCTTCTTCCAATGAGGTTAATCTTCGGTTTCCTGTCAAAGTTATTCGACCGCGTTCGTTAAAAATCGTTTTTGATTCGACCAAAAAGATGAGAACTAAATTTCCGGGAAATTCCTTGGAAAACAAGTCGAAAAACAACATTTTCGAGAGAAGTGTCTTGAAACAAAAAGTGTTATTCAGTTAGACAGGAAGTAATGAAAACTGGCTTTCTGTTTCACTTCATGCGCAAGGAGAAACGTATTTAAAACTAAAATCGTGTACTGAAAACAGAGACTCGAAATTGTGAGAAGTAATCATGTGTGTGGATGGTTCCACGGGAAGCATACCATTTTTGCGGAAAGGTATTTCAAACTAAAATCCAATATCATAGAAAAAAATGAACTTTTCGAATTAGGAACTCGTATAGAAACCGAAGTCTAAATTCGTTCTTCCTCAAGGCATGCGAGTGAAAGTAATCGGTACATAACAGCATTCGGTCACTCTCGCGCATGGATCTTCCGAACGAGACCTCGAAAATGCATTTTTTTTACCATGTTTGAATTGTTCAGCTCGGGCGCTATCGAACTGAAGTATTTATTGTTTTCTCGAAAGTTCTTGCTAGAAGCGGTGATGACCGCACTTGTGCCGTACCAGGAGAAAGGTGCCGGAATCCGGTTTTTCGAATATCTCAGCAACGATACAACTTTTTGATTTGCGCCTTTTACCAAAATTCCTTAAAATGTTTGGTCTACAAAAGCCCTCTACTTTGGAAAAGTTTCGAGAATATCGATTGAAGAACGTCCGTCGTGGCTCACGTGCAATGGCTCATAAGTATCCAGGAAAAAACCATTATTTGAAGACCCATTTTTTCGAGGCTATTAGAAAACTTGCTCAAAATCCCGGAAAACCCACTTTTGTAACCAAAAGCAATACAGATTCTGGAAGTAGACACTTCAGGCTATCTTTTCATGTGCGTATCTCAAAACCGATTTTTTGACCGAAAATCACCATTTCTAGGGGGGGCCCTTGAAATGGCTTCGAAAGTAAATAAACTTAATAAAGTGATAAACTTGGACTGCAGCCCCCAAAACTTTTGACTCTTTTCAATCGGAAACATGTCAAAATAACGTATGCAACATATTCCACGATACGTTTTCCGAAATTCTGATATGAACCTTTTGACGCCTATACTAGAACTTAGGGTTTCCGTAAAATCTTTTCCCTCACATTTCATAAATGTGCGTGAACTATATGCAATTGAGTGTGCTGATCACGAATATCACATCTGGAATTGAAACAATGTTTTTGTCTATGAAATATTCAACTTTTACTGTACGATGATATAGTTACGTTTTTCACCAAATTAATACTACCATCGTGTTAGGAATGCATTCTTGTTGATGAAAAACGGTCAGATATATGTAAAAATGCTTGCTCTTTTAGAATGTGGTCTCAAAAGTGCTCGCAGTCTTAGAGAAAGTATTGGAAAACTTGAAGTGAAATTGAATTAAAAAAAGTTTTAATATAATATATAACCGAGTTTAAAATTATTTTTATTTTGTCCTTATCTAATTTCAACACAGATTTATTACGCAGTAAAAAGTGATTGAAATTTATACTTTTGGTATTAAAAACTTCTTGAAAAACATTTATCAGTAGCGCACGTTGTGTATTGTATAGAGGACATATTGCGAAAAAGTGTTCTACTGTTTCACTATTAGATCCACATAGAACTTTAGATGCTTTTCTTCCGTAAATGAGAATAAATTTTTACTGGGAACAAAATGACATCAGTGTATAAGTCGAAGACCGACTCTGAATTTTCTGAAAAATAAATCGGTCTGTGACTGCGGGAGGAAGGAAGAAACGGAAACATCTAGGCAAAATACGGAAATGAGTACGGAAAGAAGCAAAGTAGCAGTACATCAGTAGACATCTCTCTGTTATTTTTCAACCATTTGAGTCTTCCATAGGACTTTTGTATGTTTTCTAAACATTTCCTTACAGTATATCTAAGCAATAGTTTTTCTGTCCATGTGAATCTTAAATGCTTGAGATCTTTAACTTGCTCTAATTTTTGATTATTTATAAAATATTTATGCGTGGTAGTGAGACTTGTGTATGAAAAAGTTGTATTACTGTTTTTGAAACGTTTATTCACTGCTTCCAAAGTTTAGAATAGCTCGCTAAGTCATTACACACTTTTGGTTCATCTTCTTATAGATATTCTGACGTTGGTTTGTCGGTGAAATTATTAAGACATTCAGGTTATCAGCAAAAACATGTTCTGAGTGCGCGCCTATATAAGAGATCAAGTCGCTATGAAAAACAATGAATATATACGAACTTAAACTACTGCCCTGTGGCAAACCTATATGTAAATAAAAAAGTTTCGATTCCATTTCACCAAAAACGACATACGCTTTTCTGTCACTTAACCAAGAATAAACAATTTTTAACAGCCCTAATGGCATTCCTAACCTAAATAGTTTAACAATAAGAGCCATATGCCATACATTGTCATAGGCTTTTTGATAATCCACTTATATAGCTAACGTGGGAATGTAAGCAGCGAAATTATTCTCGACTTCTTGAAATATCGATAATACACGTGCAGGTAGTAGTTCAGCAGCCTGACAGGCTGAGTTGTGTATTTTGTCTTCGTTTTCTTACTTGTTTCTTATAACCTTTATTTTCGACCAGTCAGATGTTCAAGTAGGTGAAAATATTTTTAATTAGTTATTCTCAAGTTGAAAATATGCCCTTAGATTTACATTTTGAAATGATCTTTTCTTCCACTTGATTCAACGATTCGTGGACAAGAATTTAAAAGAGAACGCAATTAGATTGAAAAGAGGACGTTTTGAATTTTTCGGAGAACGCAAATTAATTGAGATAGAAAGAGAACGTATTTTAAATTAAAAAGATTTAATTTTTACTATTTTCTCAACTACTAAACATATTACTGTACTGTAAAAAAAATCACATATTCTCAGAAGAAATAACAACTGTTTTCACAAAAATGTTTATTTCATTAATGCTAAACGTGCCTTTCTAGGTCTACCACGTCTTTTGCTGAAATTTTCGAATTTTGATGGGTCTTGAACAAAATAATAGCCTAAATGAATCAACATGCCAAGAGCATTGCGATTGCCTTATATGGTTATTCATTATTTTATGATTACTTATTTGGTTATCAGTGTGTTCAGACACACATTGAGAAAATAGTAAAAATTAAATCTTTTTAATTAGGCAGGGCAGGGTCACCCTGCATATCTCTAGCTGACAGTAGCCTTATCATATTTGAAGTTACGGTAATACCTAACCGTAGCAAAACTAACCGTCATGTCAAAATTTAGAAAACGATGAACAACTGAAGTGAAAAAAGCATGAAAAATTGAAGTCTGTTAAAACTCTCATTTCCGTAAACATGTTAGTTATACGGACAATGGTAACTCACATATCTTTCCAAACACATTTGGTTTCAAAGAATCATTTCCTTTATGATGTCATTTCCTTGTTTTTTATCAAAGCCATTCTAGTAGCATCATTTTTTATGAGAGTTGCTCTTGATAAGAGTTCGTCGATTGTTCTCGTAACATAATTACAACTTTTATAAGCAAATCGAGATCAAGTTTCTATAAATATACCAGTTACTTTTAGAAAGAGGCATGTGGATCTCGAAGTTAAATTGTTGATGAAACTTTAAATAAATATGCCTTGAAACTTCTACCCAGTCACCATAAAATAAATTCTGAACATAGAAGACAGGTCTGTTTTCTAGTCAATAAAATATAGATTATGAAAATAGTACTGAGGATGATATTGATTCTACTAATGTCCTGTAGTCGTTACATGCAACTACAATATCAACCTCCGATTCGTTCATCGAATATTCAGTTATCAATTAATTCCCGTTATGTATCGTTCCGTCTGGCAAATTTTATTGAAAATGCAACGAATATTGATACATTAGTATTATGTGCAGTGGCATGTTTAAATAATGATAGTTGTAACACAGCTAATTATTTCTCAAATATTAAAGTGTGCTCATTATATGCCGAATATTTGTCATTGTTCAGCTTCTACCAGATATAATCACTGTTTACGTCAATGCCCAATAGAACGAAATTATCCCGGAGGAATATGCGCTCCGTGTGAGTCAAAAAAGATACTCTAGAATTAGAGTACTACTGACGAGTGAACCTTTCCAACTGTTTCCTCGTTTTTTGGATGAGACCAAGGGGGTCATAGGTTATCGACTATGCTGATTCCGAATATCTGTATAGCTCTCCCGAGCTGGGAGAGGTCTCATTTTGATCAGAATTTCGCATGAACAGTTGGAAAGGTACCCTCGTGAGTGTATTGACAAAATGTCGAATGTTCAATTAAAAATCGACTTTTATTTTAGCACAAACATTCTGTCTACCATTACCAATTTTGCCCAATGGTACATAGAATCAAATTGGTGGACAAATTCACATTTGATACAACTAATTCATGTTCATCATACTGGTCGAGAAAAGACACGCGAACAACCAATACAAAATACTGTATTAAAATTTTCTCCGAGCAAGGAGAAAATTTTAATACAGTATTTTGACCAGAATCGGTCACATATACATTTCCAACAGCGTCGGATGCTGATGCAATGCTCTCCGATGCTGAGGGATGCTGTCCGATGTTGATGCGATGCTGAGAGATGGACTTCATACATAGAATGTTTATTTCATCATACACCAGGTATTCGGAATGAAGTGATAGACTTTAAAAAACCGAGGCGAGGCGTAAACTATAAGATTTTGCCTATACAGTCAAATTCTTCATGTAAATAAATTTGAACATATTATAATTGCTTAATTTATTAAAGCACTAACAGTTTCTTCTGTTACGGTTTTCAAACGTTTTCTATTAGGGAATTATTACTTTTAGAGTCTTGAGTATTGGACTCGTAAGTATTAAAATTTTGTATAGTCCAGTTTTGAAAAGATCGAATTTTGTGTACAACTGCCTAGCATACGTGATATAACAACAAAATTTGCAACAAATTTTGAAATTGCACAAAATCTCATTTTAGCTTTTGCACTTTAAAAATTCGCTTGATGTCCTCAAAAAGTGAAAGGAGATCAGCATTGTCAGCAAGGCTTTTCGGAAAACGTTCTTTTCAATGCTTTTGCAATTTTTACGTTCGTTCGAAAATGACTTGAAGTTACACTGGTTACTTTTTCTGTGACTCGGACTCGACTCGAAGATCGGACAACTTGCCCATCTCTACTCGATCTCGAGGTATCGATAATTCCGTATTTTCTACGATTAACAGAGGGAAAGTGACATCAAGGATTAAAATTTTAACATACAACTATTTTACTGTTGCTATTTCTTCTTCTCAATATGAGCTGAGAAGCTTTTTAATCAAAAACTTATTTTATGTTCTCTAAATTCTCCCCCTTACATAATAGATGACCACCATGGTCTTCTATTTTGGCGAGCAACTCAAATTGATTTTTGGCCAAAATTCGTGGAGGAGACGTCAGGAAAAAATTGTCAGCAGTAGTCTTCTATTATGGAGGAGGGGGTTAGAAGGTAATTATCTTTTAGAGAATATTTTATGATGAGAGTTTAGACTTTAGACAACCGTGTATTGTCTGAAAATATGGTTTTCTTGAGTTTACCCTTTCGTTTCCTTAAAGTTTTCTTTCTTACAAGTGCCAAAACTGTTGACTTAAACGAAAGTAAAACTATTTTTTTTAAAATCATACTCGATATTTTGCTATCTTGTGGGCAATATCTGATTATAATCTATTCTTTTTAGATTAGAATCTCTCTGTTTTACAAAAAAATGGAAAAATCTAAAGTTGTTATTATGAATACCGAAGAAACGGCAGATCCTACAAAAAATGCAGAAAAAATTGTTAAATGACCAAATATGTGAAACTGTTGCTCAAACTGAATTCGACATGAGTAATAATATTCCTGCCGGTTTGAATGTTGGTGCATATTTGAAAAATTAAAGTTAAGAAAATTAAAACATCGTTGTCTTCTAAGTATATTTAATATAATTGAAAAACATTTTTGTAAAATCAATTTACACAAAAAGCGAGCTTTCGATACTTCACAGTATCATCATCAGGCTAATATGACTGTGAATTTAGAAGAGAGATGCATATATATACTAGTTAAACAGGGGAGAACGAAAATACTAGAAAAACTTAAACATAGAAAAATATGTAGTATAGAATCAAGTGACGGTTGATGAACATGAATTAAAGCTCTTATGTCGTGGTTGGAAATTTTGCATTGAACAGAAGGTAACAAGAACGTTGGATTTAAAAACGGATATTGAACATGGTATGTATTGGATAAAGGAGAATAATAAGAAAAATAAGTCGATAAAGTGGGATCAAGTATATGATGAAATCAAAATTGCTGCTAAAAATCTATTGTATCGAGTAGTTCACAAACGGGTAGCTAACCTATCGAACGATGAGATAGATGCAATGAGAAGGTTGAAAAATGACAGCAAGATAGTTCTATTAAAAGCTGACAAAGGTAACGCAATTGTGATCATGAACAAAGATGACTATTATCAAAAAGTGATAAAAATGTTAAATGATACAACGAAATTCAGTATAAGTTCATCAGATGAGACATTAGACGAAGAGAATAAAATTAACAATAGATTGAAACAATTGTTGAAAGATAAAAAAATTGATCAGCAGACTTATGATAGTCTTTTCGTTAGTAGATGTACGATACCATATTTATATTGTACGGTGAAGATATACAAATCGAATTATCCATTAAGACCTATCATCTCTACTTGTAATGCACCATGTTACCGTTTATCCAAATATTTAGCAGAGCAACTAAAATTTTGCGACAACAATTCAAAATCGTTTATAAAAGATTCTTTCGCACTAGTATCTCGTTTGAAACAAACAAAACTTAGCTCAAATGATATACTGGCTAGTTTTTAGCTTGGAATCACTCTATCCGAGTATACCAGTTGAAGAAGCGATAAAAATAGCAGTCAGCAAAATATGGGATCAGAATAAAAAGAAGAAGGTTATAAAAATAACTAAAACAGAGCTTTTTATTCTATTCAACTTAGCTACACGTAACGTTCAATTTCGTTTCTATCATAATATTTACCGGCAAGAAGATGGAGTGTCAATGGGTAGTCCATTAGCACCTATTTTAGCGAATCTGTTCATGGAGAACTTAGAAAACAAACATATTTTAACATCAGAAAATGAAAAAAGAGTAAAAATGTGGAT
>CAJNOQ010009062.1:0-10613 GCA_905250885.1 Didymodactylos carnosus | reverse complement strand
CGAGCTGTTCTACCTAGAAATCCCGATACAAACACGTCACCAACCCATACTACAGATTCGGTTTCATAGAACAGGGATGCGCGATAGAGACGATTACGAACAGTGGATGACATGATAACTTTGAATCACTAGCGCATTCACAGAAAAATACGGGTGACGAATGGAGCGATCAGTGTGGAGAGAAGAAAATGCATGCTTTCAGGGCACGCGCGAGGCGATAATCGCACAGCGACAGGCAAAGAGATAAAGCGAAAATGAATGACGTTCCTACACGACATATATACCTCAATAACCGTTTCACATGACCGGCTTCCGTATCGGAGAGAAAAAGGTAGTACGAAGACCGATTATCGATGGTGCATTGGCGGGACTCGTAGAGACAATGTTGATAATAAGAGCGATCTTTTTTCGCTTCATCTTTTTGCACCTAGTGTATCGCAATGCGTTGTCAGATCTTTCGCATTGTTTTGTTACCCGAGAAACGAGACAATTCCGATTTTTTGACACAAAATGCAAGAATTTAGCTGCTCACAGAAGTCGGCGGTCATTGGTTATCTGCGAGCTGCTCAGTCGATCGCTCTTATTACCAGCATGTCGGCAATAAGAGCGACAAGCGACAGAACGAGAAAAATTCTTTTTCCTTCACTGGGAAGACTAAAAACCAGATATTGTTGATCAGCGTGAAATTGTCTATCAAATGATGTATGATTAATAAGCCAAAAATAAAATAGAGCTATCACTTCAAATTGGAGCGCCTTACAATACATCTTCTACGGCTAGTTCTCGTGGCTTTCCGGAAAGCTAGTACTTGGTTAGTGAAGTGTGTATGGAGAGTTCAAGTAGTTTGGCGACTGCGTCAGGCTAGCCTTCTGGCCAGAGCTGCAACTGATGACTAGTATCGAGATGGGCGACTATTTCAGAAGCTTGTCAACCGCAGGGAAGATATCCGACTACTGAAACTGCCATTTGGCAGCAAAGTAATTTAATTTTTGCGGAACTCCCTCACTATCTTCGAAGAAGAGGGAGTAACAGTTTTGTACCCAAAACCCGTTGCTTTTATGGTAAATTTGACTTTCCCCCCTGCTTACACGCTCTTAAACAGTACCCTTACACGATCTTATAATGTCCTTTACGCCATCTTAAAGTGGCCTTACACCGTCTTAAATTTATGCACACCTTTTAGAGATATTGAGTTGAGATTAGATGTGTATGTACACCACCTGAAGGATGTCTTTACATGATGATTTTACAATGCTTTTACGCGATGTTATTTCGATCTTTGTTTGATATTCACCACCACACGATATCTTAGTGCGATTATTCAGCAATGGTTTATCCTATATTATGCCAGGAAATCTGTTTGAGAGTTTAGCTGTGATACTACCGGCCATGACTTAGAACGATTAGATGAACAATTCATATGCAAAGAGATAAAAACAATTTAGAATGTCTAAAATTAAAAATATAAAAGAGCCAGTAAAAGTAACTGTTTCTACGAAAAGTGTAAAATGAAAATAAGTACGGCATTAACAACAATATAAAAAGAATAATTATGAATCCATAAATCGAAAAACCACGCTTTAATTTCGATGACTTCGTCATATTAAGAGATTTCGCGACCCAAAAATATCTTAAAATCAGGTTTTTCGGGTATAAAAACTGTAACTCCATCTCTCTTTGAAGATATACTGAGAAAAGGCCAAAAAAATACTTTTCTGTCGATAAACTGTAGCACACAGGCGAAACATAAAAAGTCTATGTTGCTAAGGCTGGCGAATACCAAAAGTCTTTATAAAACTTTTCACTTTTGATGATATTAATTTTATTTCTAACAATTCAGCCTATTTTTTTATTATATATCACGAATAAGAAAAATAAGAAGACTAAAGAAGTTTTAAAAGGGTTTGGTCCTTCTTTAAGATAAATCCACCACCCTGCTAAGAACAATATTTAAGCAAATTTATCTTAAAAACAGTGGTTTTGAGTATAAGACCGTTACTTCCTCTTCGAGGAATAAACAAATCCCAAATATAAATGTTTGGTTAGAAATAAAAAAATTCATCCATGTTCTGTAACTTTCATTAGTATATTAAACTTTTACTTCAGTTTAGAACTACTTTTTTGTTTTTAAGACTAAACGTCTCAGTGATGGGAGTTCCATCTTTTAGCACCTTCAGGTGCTACCCTGCCAAGGTTTATTATAGATTTTCTCTCCAATGCGACAGCCGCTCATGTGAAACGATTATTGAGGTATATACGTCGTGTAGGAAGGTCATTTGTTTTCGCTTTGTCCCTCTGCTTGTCGCTGTACGATTATCAACTCGTGAGTGCATGAAAACATGCATTTTCTTCTCCCCTCACTGATCGCTCTATTTGTCGCCCGCATTTTTCTAGTGAATGCGCTACATCCTAGCCAAATCTACAAGATAAGGCACCGTGTCTCCTCTTCACGCTTGCTGACCTCGGCTGTCTCCATCCAGCACTATTTTCTGCAGCGTGTTGATCATTTTGGCAAGGGCAAAAGCACATTCAAACAACGTTATTGGTACAACGCGGAATGGTACAAAGCAGGAGGTAGGTGCATTACCAGCAGCTTTCAACTTCAGAAAATATTTCGGATTCCCTAGGTCCCATTTATCTGTATGATTCTGGTGAGGAAGCCGCCGATCAGTATCTCAGCGTCCTGACTGATACTTATGGCGGTGCTGGTGAGTACGCAAAGGCAACGAACGGTCTCATCATCATCATGGAGCATCGTTACTTCGGCAAGTCGCAGCCATTCGCCGATTTGTCCACAGACAGCTTGCGCTTTCACACGCTCGATCAGAACATCGAGGATTTAGTCTACTTTATGACCACGCTCAAAATACCTGCAATCAAATCGTTGAACGCACCGCATGCGCCGTGGGTCCACTTAGGCATCAGTTATCCGGGTGTACGCGCTGCGTATCTCAAAAGCAAGTATCCGAATCTCCTGTTCGCGGCCGTGTCAAGCAGCGCACCCGTGCAAGCGATTGTGGACTATTGGCAATATTTCATGCCTGTGTATAGTGCACTGCCTAAGAACTGCACGAAAGATATAATGCGCGTGGTGGCTCACGTGGACCAAACACTGGCCAGCGGGACAGTGACACAGATTAAGAAGCTCAAGACCATTTTCGGTCTACAGAATGTGAAGCACAACGATGACTTTGCCTCCGTACTCGTGTCGCCGCTCTATGCGTGGCAAGACACTTACTCACAAGATGTCAATGACGATGTAGTTTCAACAACGCAAGGCTTCTGTGATCAACTTGAGACCGTTGTTGTTGGAAAAAAGGTACACTATGCGGGTGCAAATGGAACGGGATTGGCCAGTGCGCTGGTTAGTTACGGTCAGTGGATTTCGAAGTGGGTCGCGTCTAATCTATGTCCTGATTCGTTACCCAATGAGTTGAATGACTGCTTGAGTACGCATAATGCTCAGTCGGATGTATACACGAATATCACTATTCCCAATGATGATCGTGCCTGGTGGTATCAATGCTGCACCGTGTTTGGCTTCTTTATGACTGCACCGCCTGCTGACGGACCGCAGCCACGTATCGTACCGGCACTGCAGAACGCTGCCTATTGGCAGCGAATGTGCCCACTCTACTTTCCGCCCGGCAAGTTGAATGCGATTCCCCCCAAGCCACAAGCAGTTGCCATCAACAAGAAATGGGGCGGCTGGCAGATTGGTTCAAACAGTTGCATCGAGAATCTCTTTTGGATCAACGGCGAATTCGATCCATGGCGATCGGCTTCCATTAATTCAGATTATGGCGCACCAGGCGGTGGTAAGCGTGCTGACACACCCTCCTGCCCTGACACGATTATGGCTGGTGCTGAGCACGGCTGGGATGGTGATGACGATTATGACGCACCACTTTCAGTGAGACGTGTTCATGCAAAGGTGATTGCGGCCATAAAGCGATGGCTGGCTGTGTGGGCAACAAAGAAGCATTGAACTCGACGGTCGTCGGCATGAACGCATGAAAAACATTGTAAAATATGTATGATTTTAATATTCTGAAGCTTATACTTTTTTCCATCTGAGCAAAAAATATTTATTTCGCTTGTTTCCTCTTCGTTTTTTAAGATTCAGTCTACATTTGCGAATTTTCAGGACTTTGTTTGTGGTTAAAAAAATCCGGAAAATATGTCCGCTTGAGAACATAACATTCACAGGGAGACTCGGCACTGTTTTCCCTCACCATTAGGTATGGACGCTATTCTAACGCACGACAGAAATTAAACATTTTTAAAGACAGTACTTATAATACAGCGGAATTTTCCGTTTACAAGTACAAACCCGGATGACGTCGTTTGTATACATACGTTCATATTAATAGCTTTATGAACATTCTATCTGTAAGCTGGTTTGTGAAGAAAATGCACAGATCTAGTATTGAAGTCACGGAGGAAAAGCTCATTTTTTTATTTTTTGTTTACTTTTGCTGTTTGACCTATTTGAATCTTTTCCTCTCTTTTTTCTTCACTTAAATGAACTTTTTTCCCCTTGGCTGAAGTTCAAAATGAAGACCAACTAAGTACCTCTAAATATGGTGATACTGAAACTCTTACAAGTGTTCCAGGGTAAGAAAAGGGCAACAAAGATTTGCACGGCTACAAAATGCGAACTACGGACAAAATTGTTTAGCTCCCAGAGCTAGATTTGTCCCTAAATAGTAGGCAAATCCAAAATAGCTTGAGACAACATTTGTTGTTGAAGTATATAGTGTGTTGTCTGAAAGAGTTTAACTTTCAATCGCTTGCAGTCCACTGATAAGCAGTTTTTGACACATGCTCGAGCTCTTGCAACGTACTGCTCCCCTGCTCTCTGAGTTTAAAAGGGTACTAAGGTTGCAGAACGGAATGATGCTAGGGATATCGAGCTGGCCATATGGGGTGATATTTCCAAGTGTACTAGGCAATTCACACATCTAACTCGGTTCAAAGTCACTCATCGCTTGGGATAGCTCGAATTTAAAACGTTCTCGTCGCATGACATCAAAAAATTTTTATTTTATTTTAAAACCTGCCAGATGGCGAGCTACAAGCAGTTTCACTTTGCGGTGCGTTTCTTCTGTACAACGATGCATCTCCTATTCGGTTTAACTTTTCATCCTTCACGGGTCTATTATATTTAATGCTGTGGTAGATATGTCCGATCGGTTACACACAAGCTGAAATCCAGAACCGGTCAAAATGAGCAGAACTAACTCGTCAGCTGACCGACCGATCTCGTCGAAAATGATGATATACTTGCAGTAACTTCTGTAAGACTTTGAATACTAGTTCGTTTTCAGTCCTGTACAGTGGTAACAGAGAAAGAGCTGATAGCTAGGCGTATTTTGTCAGACCGCTATCGCGTCTTCTAGCTGGCTGCCATAATTACATTTAAGAAAAGAAAAGGACAGAAAAAGGATAGCTATGAAGGGCGTGTAAAAGTCAAGTCGCTCAAATCAGTTCTACCTTCTTTCGTGTAAAGAATAGTCACTTCCTATGTCTCGCCCAGACACCTCTCGTTTTCAATCTAAAAATTCGCCTCGAAGAGACGGAGAACGGTGAAGGCCATTTTGATGTCAGGCTTGACCACGTGCGTGACAGGTGTAGTTTGCAGTGTGATGCAAGCATCTTTCTTGGTGAACTCTAGCTGAGTGGAGTTGTATTGTGAAAACTCAACCTTGTCACCGATCAGGAGAAAAGTGTCGACGTGAGAGATGTTCTGAATTTTTAAGATGTATGTTTTATTCTCTGCGTCAGGCTAGCCTTCTGGTCAGAGCTGCAACCGATGACTAGCGACGAGATGGATGACTATTTCAGAGGCTTGTCAACGGCAGAGAAGATATCCGGCTATTGAAACTACCATTTGGCAGCACTCTATACCGGTCTTACAGTTACCTAGTACCTCCTAACTAACTGCTCAAAAATCAAATTTCTATCTCGATTACGCTCTATGTTTTTAGACTATACAGAGCATGCGTTTCTACCGAATGGCATAAAAGTTTTTGTTCCAGACCTCATCGATAATTTCGGGTTGCTACAACCACAAAATCAGTTGGTATGGATGGGTACCTACTCGTACCTACCCACACCTACTACTGTCTACTCATGTCTATATGTACAGAAGGACAAACAGAACAATAATCATAAAGAGGATAAGGAGTATAATATTCTTTATCACACGAACTGAAATGTTGTTTTGTTACTCAGTCTCATGCTACAACCGTGCCACACTCCAATTCTGAATGTGTATGTAGATCGAACTCCACTTAATAGTGTTGCTGTAACGTCAAGGCATGAGTAGGTATGGGCAGGCACAAATATGTATCGGTAGGTAGGGTGAATATATAGGTATGGGAATAGGTAGATGGTACATCAGCGTTGGGTTGCAGCACCGTTATAATTTTGAGATTGCAGCAATCCCAAAGTATCCATCCTGTGTTGTTACAAGGGCTAAGAAGCTGAAGGATACTTCTAGTTTTATAAAAATATAATTTTTTTATAGCAGGAACGTCTAACACAACCTAATGGCGTATTCTGAATCAGCGCATGGATTTGCGTCGCAACATGTATAACACAATAGAAAGTGTACTCCGAGGAGGGACGGTCATATCATTATCAACACGCCGCTTCAAGATAGCAACGCGTTTTAGGGCAAGTTGCAAAGGAATTCTGAACGGATCAGTTAGAGTTTCGGAAATACCACTAAGACAAGCCACGACAAGACTCCCTTTGCCAGGGAAACGAGCAAAATGCAATACACAATGGTAAATCAATCGGCTGACCTAGAATATACCAGTTGCTTCCCAACTTCTTTGTATGATGATTCGGTAAAATTCGGCTTTTTGCTGTTAGGATCAAAATCGTACGGAATCACTTTTAGAAAGAAGGAGTTATTAAAATAAACTAATTGCAAAAGATACGAGAGTTTTTATCATTTTATTGATTAACTTACAAATCAATGTGGACGTTTCGACTTATCGAAGTCACTCTCGTATCTTTTGCAATTAGTCTATTTTCCTTGATACTATCAAATGAAGTTCATATTAATAAAAAAAATGATCCCTCTCCAACCCTCTTACTATTCTGGCTCGTATAGTTGCGAAAGTCCCGGTTCTGAGACAATGAACCTTTGCTGAGAGTTTGGAACGTTATAACAAAAGAATCTGAAAAAGTGGTCATTTTCCGAGAAATTAAGCGAATTCTTACTTTTTTTTCAAAGTTGCTTACAGTTACCCTCGAAAAATAAACAAAATTA
Source organism: Didymodactylos carnosus (assembly GCA_905250885.1). Lineage (NCBI taxonomy): Eukaryota > Metazoa > Rotifera > Eurotatoria > Philodinida > Philodinidae > Didymodactylos > Didymodactylos carnosus. Next base: position 3,328 of record CAJNOQ010009062.1, on the reverse strand, counting down.
AACCTCCGATGTCACAGGGACAAAAATATTTTGTAGCAGGAAACCTCGAAAGAAACCTAACAATGTGGATACATATACGCAACCAGATTATTAGTGGTCAAGCTGGATAAATTAACTGCGTTTATATCAATTGCGTTTGAGTGATCTGAAATAAGCTCATGCTTAACACTAGTCTATAGCATTCTTACTTTTTGTCGTGTAGTACAGTGGGATGGTTGCATAGTAGCAAACACAAAAACTCTCCGTATTTTGAACTACGTGTTATGTAATTCATAAAATTAGTTCCTTTTTTCCGTTTTTTATTTCAAAACCTCTCACTCTAAAAGAAAATAGCTGATAAAGTCAGCACAAACAGTTTCTATTAGATGGTACATATTGATTAATCAAGCAACGTTGATTATGGCGATGTAGGGGGTAATGGTTTGAGACTATCAAGATATATAAGTGCTCAATAGAAATACAGCTGTCAATTTAGTCGCTATATTTTATTTTTTCATAGTAACTATGTTCCTATTGTTCAGAACAGACGTGAATACAATAATTTTAAGCAATAGTATACTGTTCCTAATCCTTCATAAAATAGTAACTAAAAAAATTACCGTGTTAAATAAGGTAAACATGTAAAGAATATATTTTATTCATATTGTTTTCGATGTATAATTAGTAATTTGATTAGTATCTTTTTGTTACAATTTATTATTTAGTTTATTAATTCCAATGTATTATTTACAGTATTTTTTATTATTTAAATTGAGTATGCATGTTTTATTTTATATCTTAAAGTATAATCTTCTTGATGATTTATTTCACATGCACAAATTGTGAAATCAACGTCTAACTGCTCGTTTTCACTTGATCTCGATAAAAATGATATCCGTTATACATTATCAGTATAATCAACAACAGTTACATAATCGCTATCGAAAAGAACAAATACAATTTAAAGCAATTGACAAAATTTAAATAGATTAGAAATGTTTCTGTTATAAACATTAATATAAATGGTAAAATTTTCTGTATATTTTTCGTTTTAGTTCTTTCCTAAATACATGAAATTACTACAATTATTGTTTGCAAGTTTGTAATTGCCAGCACAGAGTATTTGTATTTTTACAGTAGAAAAATGTTTGTCGATACATATGCTCAATCAAACTTGACTGTGGATAATCGAAAAGTAGGCTATGAATTGTTCAATAGGAATGCGATATTTAGACATATTAGAATCAAAAACATTGGAAAGAAAACGGCGAACGGTTTCACGTAGTCAACAGTCAGTTATTTATTATTTTAAGTAAGACTTTTTTATACATTTCTTTTTCAATAAGCTTAATTATATTTTTGGTCAATGAAATAGACACGACCTTATTATTTAAATCAACAGTAAAAATGTTCAACTTCCTCTTATCTTTCATTCTAGATTTAATTAAACCGTTACAACTTGTAATTGAATAATATGTAAACTAGAATTTTAGAAATTAAAAGTAATAAATTTCTATCCAAACTTTTGTTTTAAAAGAGAATAGTAAGACAATTACATGCAAGTCTAAGGTAATAATTAATCTCCATTGGTTTTTTTTATTTGAAAGCACAAGTACAATATGAACATCGTTTTGATTGTGTCCTTCGACTTTCTTTATTCTAGATCCAGTTAAACTGTTAGAGTTAGTTCATATTATAGCATAACAAAGAGATGTTTCATTTCAAAGTCTCAAGTAATTATTATTCATTTCAAAAGAAGTAGAACATGGACATTGTATTTAGTGTTTATTTTGATTAGATGCACAATTGTACATGTTATTGTGCATATGAGAGAGGTGGGACAGAATTTCTATTTAATAGACTTTTTATACTTTTTTCTGTAAAACTGATGTCAGTTCCTAGTAGCCTGTTGTTTGCAATCTTTTTTTCTTCAGCCCCTTTTGTGCAAATATAACGAACCATATATCATTTGAATCAACTCAAGCGCTACAAAACCCTGTATTTTGTTTTTTAATTTGTCATGGTGGTGCAGTTCTTCAAGCTGACATATAATAAAAATCGGCAAAATCGCTGATGAATGAAAACTTTATTTTTTCATTACTTGGTACAAAAAAGGTGTGCAAACCTTTTGAAAAAAAGTTTTCTCTAACATAGCTGTTCAAAATAATGGTCTTCATACCCAAAGCGAAGCATGTTTTTCATTTTACCGAATATAAAATGGAATAAATGCAATTTATGTAAATTTTAAGTAAATTTAAATTTCAAAATTTATCAGTTAATTTATTTTAAAATTTTCCTATTTAAACGAAAAAAGTAGTCCGCTTTGGGTATGAAGAGCATTATTCTGAATAACTTTGTTAGTGAAAATTTTTCTTCAAAATGCTTTGTTTTTTTGAAAATGTTTACATAAGTTTCAAAAATTTACTTTAAGGACTGAAACTGCAATAGAATGAAAAATGCTTATTTTCTGCACAGTTGATTCAGTATTCTTAATAACTTATAGATATATGTAATTTAATGTGCTCTATCGAGCTGCGTCAGAATCAGAGTTTCAACCGTATTTTTGAATTTTTTTTTATAAATTCTTTAAACAGAAGATCAGAATTACAAAAAGTCAGTAAAAAACTTTTTCTCGGCAGTTACAAGTCCTTTCATCGAAAAAACTTCATCGAAAATACTGGTTGATACAAGTTGCAAAGTTATAAAAAAAAAAGGGGAGTGGTTATTTCCCGGTTATTTCGGCTGTAAGACAGACTCACTTATAATTTTACAATCACCTAAAACAGTTGGTTCTTTTCTCAGCAAAAGATAACTTTCCTAATCCACTGAAATCAAATTTAGTTTATGCTCAAAACTTTAGGATAGTTCGTATGTTCGTAAAACACGAAATGTGTGTCGCATACTAGTGGAGTACAGCGCATCTAAATGTGTTCTCAACACTTGCGCGTCGATACGACTCGTCTTATTACCATTAACACAAAGTGATTTTAAACCTTCTAGAGATACTAGAACGAGAAGAGTCACATCTTATTCTAAGTTAATTTAACAAATTTAAGACGTTTATCTCGTATACCTCAAAAACTAAAAGACAAAAAAGTTAGGTTAGATTATTCATTTCTAGACGATGGATAAAATGATTTTGATACTGCATTTTATCAGCACAAAATAAGACATTATCATCGTCTTTTCCAGAAGAAATTGGAGTCGTACTCATACTCGTGCTCGGAATCCAGATCCTCGACTCATATTCAAGAAATCCTGTAGTCACATACATCCGTGCTCGCATCCTCTGTTTCATTTGTCTTCCCGCTCTGATGTCGCTGTAAAATAACTTTCCAGGTTGCTTCAT
>CAJNOQ010009061.1:0-10613 GCA_905250885.1 Didymodactylos carnosus | reverse complement strand
GATTTAACTGCACAAAACATTGATATTATGGAAAAGACAAAAGAACAGCAGAACAAAAGAAACAAAATAACCTAACAAAAAATACAGTATATTTTTCAAGTTGAACTGTCAACTGCATCTCGTCAGTTGACGTTCTGAACTGTCAACTATGTCTGGTCAGTTGACGTTAGAGAAAGTTAAATTAATTAAAATACGTATACGATTATATTTTTTGTTAGGTTATTTTGTTTCTTTTGTTCTGCTGTTCTTTTGTCTTTTCCATAATATCAATGTTTTGTGCAGTTAAATCCTATGGTTAAAGTGGGACCACATAGTTGGTCAATGAGCCTCAGTTGAAAGACGGTGCAGTGCCATGACTTGCTTATTTCCCGGGATCAATTACGTTATTCGCGAAAAAAAAATGCTTTTTCCGGGATCAGTTGTGTTGTTATATAACTAATCAAAAATTATTAGGAAAACCGGGATCATTTGTGTATTTTTTTGCGAAAATTAGTACACAGAATCAATTGTGCTTACTTTCCGGGATCAAAAATGTATGTATCCAATCTTTTTGTTCTCCTCTCTCATGGACTTGCAGTTGTTATTTTGCAGAGAGAAGTCGTCACACTTGCATACGAGTAACAAGCTTGCTCTAAGCGAGTGAGATCAATGAATAATGAAAATTCTTTGAGTAAAGTTTATATATTGAAAGAAAAGTTTTTTTCTCGAAAATTTTTGACAAATGGAACAAACTGGGCGAAAAAAGTTTGTTTATCATTCAATGATAAAATCAATCATGTTTCAAAGAACCTGAATGATTTTGTCAAGAATTGTTCAATAAATATAGTTTAAATCAACACCAGAAAGTTTTTACTCACTTAATATTAACAATCCCCGTCCGTTATTTCCTTTTCCACTTTCTATTGAAAAATGTTCTCTTTCGTTCTTTAGATATCGTACGATGGGTTATTTCATCACTGCAATTAAACATGATTTAGAACGTCTAATTACGCGTTTAAATGATGATGTAGAAGACAAAATTAATGGATTTTTACTCAAGTATATGGGGAATATAGTTTTCACTAGCTATTTTACAATTCTAAAAACAACATCTGATTGTGATATTCAAGCTTATTCTAAGCCTATTATTAAGGCAAAAGAATGCACAATACAGAAAAATCCAACGACAAATCCGACTCTTTGTCCTAGAAAGAGTTTATTTAACCTGAAGGTATTAAGTAAAATTTCTAGGGTAAGAAAGACAAATTAACGATTCCTTTCTCATTTCTTTTACTACTTTTATTTTTATTTTATTTTACTTTTGTGTTGATGATGTGATTTGTTATGCACAGCAATAAAAAATAAGAAACAGCAGAAGAGAAAGTTGATGCAAGACCATATCTAACAGACGAGAGAAATAAGAAACCGGAAAACGCACTCTTCAATAAAAAATGTTTCGATGTTAAAACTGTGCACTGGAAAATTTTGAAACACAGACGCGTTTAAAGCGCGTACGATCTTTGATTTTTCTTAAAAAACTTTGCGTTCGCTCGCGCTTTAAACGCTTCTGTGTTTCAAAATTTACGTGGTCAAAATTTTCCAGTGGTTAGTCAAGTTTTTGAACTTTTTAGCTCTCTCCTTGGTCTTTATTTGTGCGTGTAGTAGAGATGTACGGTCAGTCCATGAACTGTTCTACAGCCCTCCATTCATGCATGATGAGACTCCTATGCTCTTCATACTAGGAATCTCAGTCTTTTTTTAAATAAAAACAAACCGATAGGTCAGATCAAATAAATATGTATGCATCTTTTTGTCATTTTAGATTTTATGTTACAATTTTCAGGTCAGAGAGAAACAGTGAAAATATATAAAAATGTAATTTCGTCGGGAAAGACTATTGTGTTAACCTTGAGTGTTTAGAGTTACCAGCGTATGTTTAGTTAATCAAAATCACAAATACTTCACTTGTTTTTGTCTGTAGAAAAATCGTCTAGTTTAATTTCTCGGAATGGCTATTGGCACTCCCGGGAGTGTCAATAAGGAGCTGTTGGCACTCCCAAGAGTGTCAACAAGAAGCTATTGGTACTCCCAGCAAGTGTTTTGGAGTGTCAACAAGGAGCTATTGGCACTCCCGGGAGTGGCAACTAGGAGCTATTTCGGTCGCCAGGCAAACTTAGTGTAAAAGCTATGTCGGAAAAGTGGTTTATTCTCCGGAGCCGAGCATTTTAAATTAAATGTTGTTCTTTCGAAGCTTTTTTAATTTTTGAGTTGTTTGTAAATGAGTTCTAATTCGCGAGAAGTATAATTTATTTCAAGTTTCTCTCCAGTGCGATATGGTTAAATGAAAAAACATTGTCACCGGCGTAAGTTCAAATAGTACACGTATATTCTGTTTTCCGAAAAATGATACCTGTTTTTTTTCCAAAGAAAACGCTGCGTGTTAGGAATTACACGGTTGCAAAGTTGACAAATCAGCGCTGACCTTGTTGACACTCCGTAGGAGCGCCAATAGCTTCTAGTTGACACTCCCGGAAGTGCCAATAGACTCACCCTTAATTTCTTGTATTCAATTAACTCATCAATATCGACTTGATAGTACTATTTTATTGAAGAACCAGAAACTATCACCATCATTGTACAAATACGAAATAAAACGATATTCAGGCGGTAACAAAGGTATACGCTCGTCGCATACTATAGTCTTTGATTCTGAAAAAACTTCTGAGGAGTCTCCCGAAAAAGTTGAAAAGAAGTAAGTTTATGAGACTTAATTTCGAGATCGTGTTATTACGGAACCTTTCTGATTCTCTTCTTTCGATGAGCGATCGTCACTTTTTAAGTCTTGACCATTTTCATCTTGTATATGTCTCAGTAGAAGTTTTCCTATTTACAACAGAATTACGCTGATAGAGTTTCTTTTATATAGGTTTTGCGAATCTAAATGCAGTGAGAGGCTCAATTACTTATTTAGCACGCTGGGCATTATTATTAAATTATGAAGTAATTGTAATATATTCAATGTTAGTTACCAAAGATTATTTAAGTGATTTATATCTCGAAAGCGACCGTGACACCATTTCGTAGCTGCAAAATTCTCCGGTAAGGAAGCATCACAGAGAACTTGGGGAGATCTTAAATTGAAACTGATTTAACGTGATCGACAGCAAAACATTTTAGTACAAATGAAAGAAAATGAAGATGCAATACAATTATTACAACGGCAAAATCTGATGATGTGCAAGAAGCAGAAACAGAATGAAGACAAAAGCTTATTGAGAGATTAAAAACTGAGTATGAGTATTTATAGTAAAAAAGTACAAATCACAAGACTATTTCCTTGTTTTCTGTGAAACTTCACCTAGATTGCTCATAAGTAAACGAAGAAAATTAGTAAAAGTGTATATACTTAGGGCAATCCAAAAGTAGTGAGGGAGGTACTTTATTTTCTTAAGGAGAGCTTCAAAAACATTTCTCTTTTAATGAACAGATAGAGCGTCTTTCGCTCTATTTTTCTATGCTATTTGATCAATATTCAACTAATATTATAATAATAAAATTTCGATAAGATCAGTTTCTTTCGCATATGTGCTGGTAGCATGAATGCTCGTAAGTACTTTTTGCATAACGTTTGATAGCAACAAGATAGAGAACTGTGGTTTTCACCGTTGGAAAGAGGAGATGAAGACGCATCGAACTGTATATTACTGATTTTTTTAATATGATTTCCGAAGTGTTTTTATTCAATTTTCTAACCGCCGGAAAAGTTTTTGTTCATGAAAAAAAGCAAAAACAAAAAAGTTGATAGAAAATCGTAGTAGAGGTTCGTCTAAAATACGTACTATCCCGAAATAATTAAATTTAAACATCTGAGTCTTTTGCTGTTTGTAGATCTTCGATTAGCGGTTTGAATGTTAGCCTGATTATTGAAAATTTACTGTAAACAACTTACAGGATAGGTTTGTCCTTTAAAAGCTCAACTAAAAACCTTGCAAAAACTAGGTTAGAAAAATCAGTAATATATGGTTCAATGCGTCTTCATTTTTTCTTTCGAACGGTGAAAACCGCAGTTCTCTATCTTGTTGCTATCAACAGTTATTCAAAAAATACTCACGAGCATTCATGTCCATGCTACCAGCATATATGCGAAAGAAACTGATCTTATCGAAATTTTATTAGTATAATATTAGTTGAATATTGATCAAATAGCATAGAAAAATAGAGCGAAAGACGCTCTATCTGTTCATTAAAAGAGAAATGTTTTTGAAGCTCTCCTTAAGAAAATAAAGTACCTCCCTCACTACTTTTGGGTTGCCCTAAGTAATGGAGGGCAGAATGAGAAACGCGAGAAATAGTTGTTCCATTTGCCGGTGATCAGTCGTATTACTGAAGACTAAATTTGGCTTTATGCAGTTTAATTTTTTTCTGCTATATGCAGAGATGTGATATGACCGTCCCGGAACGAATTCTTTCAATGCCGAACAAAACCCAATATTTTCATTTTTAATCCTTACCTACGATTTCTTATTTATTTCGCAATTCTAATTCTATGTAGACAGAGTACATAATCTCAGTGCACAGTAAGGTGCCGGAAGTGCAAAAAACGAGCGAACTTTCTTCTCGCTTTTCTGATATGGTTGGATAGAGCAGATAAAACTGTATAAGAAAATGCCACTTTTAGATTTTGAAAGCTTCTCTTGGCCCGAACAATCACAACACTAGTTGAGGGGCGAAAAAACGAACTTTGGTAGTATTTTCAAAACTTCTGTGTTGTTTCCGTTCGATGATGTTTTTAGTTTCAAGAATACCTATTCCTATTCCTCGTGAAAAATTTCATCTAAAACACTATATTTCAAGATCAGGCTTCTTTTGAAAATAACATGCACAATTAGTTGAAACTGACTGAAAATTTACGCATACGTAAAAACTAACGTATAATTCAATAGTTTTATTCTATTCTTGAGAATGTGGAGATTCGAATGAGATCAGAGAAAAAATTATTTCTCTAAAATCCAGGGAGGAGATAGGACTGGAAGATCGATGAACACTTTCACCTTGATTTATCTCTTGTTCCTCTGTCCTGAGACCAGTTTAGACTTTAAAATTTTGAAGAAAGTATCTGGAGACACATATTATTGTTAGGAAATATTACATCAGAAAATGAGTTTTTATTTGTAAAAACAAACAAAAAAAGCTAATGAGGATTTGATTAAATCATTATTTAGGTGAACACACAATACAACACGCATCTGATAAGCCGCCGTATTAATAGATATTTGCTGGTTTCTTCACTTTCCGCACTCCAGTTTTCAAAGGTTCTACGGGTTTCCTTGCTAAACCATTTAGCGTGCCAACACCCACACCACCAATTCCTCTGCGACGACGAACAATTGGAATTACACTTGAATCATAATAATAATCATCGTCTGATAAAGCTATACACAGAAAAAAGAACGAAAAAAAAAGATGGTCGAATCTGTGATCCAAATGTACGATTGGGTAACTTAATTACTGCGTTTAAGCTGAAAGTTAAAAACGTCGACTTATAAGAAGTGGTTCGAACAATGTGGGAAAATCCGACTAAGAATAGTTAGAAGTGTCAAAATTTTAACACTAGAAATCATATTTCCAAAGAAAAATAGATGCAGTTGTTCACTAAACAGCACCTCGAACTAAGATAAGCAGAATGCAAGCTGTCAGTGAAATTTATTTTTCGACGTTGTTATAGGGAAATAGTTTTCCATATAAACGGACAGTTTTATACCAGGAAGTGAGAAAAAGGGCCGAGTAGTTCTAGAACTGCATTATTAATAATTTGTAGGCTAAACAACGACCTAAGTATTCATTTTCGTAGGAGAGTAGACAGAGTGAGAATAGTATAAAGTCTTACATTGTAAATCTTTTGCGTCATCATTGTGTACATTTAGTTGACGTAATTCTTCTTTCTTGTCGTTATTATTATTCCAATGATCTTTTTCTACAGCATCCGCAGTTTCAATTAAAGTTAGACTAACTGTTTTTATAAATAGTAAGACTAAAAATAAACAATTAAAGAAAATATACACATTAAATACCATCGCTACATCTGTTATATTATGCCTTACCAAAGATTTCCAGCATCAATAAAGAAATTCGCAACATTTTTTTTGGTGCTACACTAACTTTAGAAGAAATACTTTTAAAGTAATTTACAAGTAATACATTCTCTCTCTAACAAAAAAGAATAGAGTAAACTGGGCAATTGGAAACGATTTTATGCTCTCTGGACTTCTAATTAGTATAACTTTGTAAACTTTAATTATCTTTTTGAGATTTTATTACAGGTAGGTAGAGGAGGAAGTTCTCTATAAGTCTATCTAAAAATTGTCAAAAACTCTCTGTCCCAAGCGAACTTCCCGGTGTTTTGCTGAAAGCTCTAATGAACATTTCCAATTACCTCACTTGGGGCAATTGGAAACAACAATAGAAATTGATGGGGTAATTGGATACGCCATGTATTTTACACGGAGAATAATTCATTAGTAAAAAACGGTTTTCTCGTTAAGCCAATGATACTAATTAATGATTTTTGCATAGGTAAATAGATCCCTTATTGCTCTACAAATGGTGAGAATCTCCAAGCTCTACTCATTAATTAGCCTGTGCTCTAATTAAAAAGGTAAACGCTGAGAAATTTTCAAATGTTTCCGATTACCCCACTTGGGGCAATTGGAAACGTACATGAAAGTTAGTTGGGTAAATGGGAACGCCACATCATGATCATACGTAACACACGGCGGATTGACTGTGTACTAACCCGCAGCGCGCCAATTCATAGCTTTTAGTTTTTAGTTTTTAGTATTCAGTATTCAGTATCTAACTTTTAGTTTTTAGTTTTTAGTTTTTAGTATTCAGTATTCAGTATCTAACTTTTAGTTTTTAGTTTTTAGTTTTTAGTTTTAAATGAGCGAACGGGAAGTACGAACACAAGGTGGTATGCTGAACAGAGTTATTATAATAACTAGTTCAGAAGAAGTTGAATATACACTTTGATAATATGAAGTCCACTCCGTTTTCCACGATGAAAAGACAAAAAACTACTTTACTATTCGAAAACTCCACTAACACAAACTGTTCAAATGCGAATGAACAATAAAATCATATGATTAACAGTATTTTTCTTTGCCATGTATGGAACTGTGACCAAGTAACTCTAGTGTTTTCTTGGTTTTCCTTATGTACAGATACTTTCTCTTGCATAAGAAACAAAAACCAACTTTGGTTTTTGGTTTTTTAGTTTGTTCATGCTAGAAAGCAGATAAATGAAGATTCATGAATTTTCAGAACTGAAATCAGTCTCGGAATTTCGAATAGAGCTATCTTCTGACAATGTCGATTGACAAACTCAACGTTGTTTCGCAATAGCTTTTGATCAGTAAGGTCTGATTTTCACAATTATGATTTCTGGAAAAATAATTATTCTGGGAAAGCTTATTAGATATTGAGATCGGTCTCCAAAAGCGAAGAAAACAAATCGACATACAACCATGGCGAAAGAAAAGCAGAAAAGCTTTGCTTGCTTTTCTAGCATAGATTCAAAATGTGTATTTCTCTGAGAAGGTAGAAAAGCACAAAAGCTTGTTTTTTGAAAAGGGAAGGTGGATGAGGGGGGGCGGGGAGATGAAAGTGAGCCCCTCCCTAATATTCACCACTGTGAAATAAAACAGAAAGATACCTGAACATCTGAACATGAATGTATCTGTACATCTAGATATCTGTGGAACTGAGGATCTTTACATTTGAATATTTGAACATCTAGATATTATGTAATTGCAGATGTTCACAAATCAAACCGGTCTCCTTTTGATGCTTTTTCAGCTCTAACTGCCTCATGTTTTACTCGGGCTTTTCTTCGAGAACATGATTCAATCAAGATAAATGATCCATATAGGCTCAGGGATTGAGGTCAACAACAGAGCAATTTTATTTCTCAAAGCAAGAGAACAGACAAGAAAATAGGAAAGGTTTTATTCCTTAATATTCTCAATTTCACCGAAGTAGTTACAATGAGAATCATAGTTAATTATGCAGTGAAAGGCAATTTCACTTTGAAAAAGTAGAAAAGCAGTTTACCACAAAACGTGCGAGTAGAATGGTCTATATATGACGTTGAAAGAAGAAGCGACTTGTTAAATAAACAAGAGCAATTTGTGTTTTGTAATAAACTCACTAATCCAGTATTGCTCTCAATACTCCTCCCTATTACAGACCGCTAAAATTAAACCCTAAAAGCTAAAAGGTAAAAATTGAATACTAAAAACTAAAAACTAAAAGTTAGATACTGAATACTGAATACTAAAAACTAAAAACTAAAAACTAAAAACTATATTATCATCTATCTTGCGGAAAGACGAATCCGCGGCGGGTGCAGTTTGATCATGTTCTCGGGAACGCCCATGTAAAATAGCTGGAAAGCTAGAACTTTCTTGGAAATCAGTTTCTACTCGAAGAACATCTCTCACAAAAAAGTTTGCGCTTATAAAAAGATGCAGAATATTCTTTTCTGCAATCGTAGAGAAACTCTAACTCGTTTTCATTCAGGAAACGCGTGTTACACGAGAAAGTTGGCCTAGGCTATCTCGATAATCACTGAACCAAACTTTATGAAACTCGGTGCTTAAGGGTTTCTCAACGTCCTCTCTTTATTCTTCTCTAGAAAGTTTTCTCTAAAACTCTAAGAAGTATGGTTTTCTAGAAAACCGTAGTTTTTGAGCTACTGTAGGTATGTAACGAGACCGAGAGCGAGACCGGGGTTCTCGTATACTCGCTCTCGTACCTGGGTATAGTCTCGTAGTCTTTACCCGGCTATCTTTCTACGTCTCCTACCTCAGTGCCAGCCGAGTCTGCATTTTCAACTGCTTCATATCTAGCAAGAAAACAGAGGAGTCGACTAAATGTTCAAACACTTTGCTGGTCCATGTATCTCAGGGACAAAATTGTGTACAACGATGAATGAACATTTAGCAACAACAACAACAACAAGCTACGAGCAAAAGTAGCGTTTTACTATCCATCCACCTTGTTGCTCTTTCATTGTAACTTGATATGAAAATAAAAGAAGAAGAAAAAAAATCGACCGTCTTGACCCAAATAGTTCGGTGTCCGGATATCGAAAGATATTCGACACACCCCACCATTTGAAGTCGAGCGATTCTCTCTTTCTTTCATTCATTCTATTAGCTTTTCAGTATGAAGGCCCTATGCATTTTTTGTTTTGCTGACAAACAAAGTTTCTTTATCTTTTAAGTTGAAAAAACTTCAATGTTTATTCAAATTGACTGAGCAGTGTAAAATCGTAAGGGACCGATTGTTTTTTCCGAAAAAAATGAGACTCCGTACGCAACTAATTTTTCAAAAGCAAACAGCAACTGAAAAAGCATCAAGTTTCGGTTTGGTTGCTTAAAGAAAAATGAACAGAAAAGTACCTATGTGTTCTAGCAAGAAGTATAGTTATTAGTCACAAATGGAAAGCATTGAATTAAAATAAATGATTATAATATAGTATCAGGTTTTAGTCTATTATACGACTACTAACGAGACACGAGACTACGAGACTATACCCGGGTACGAGAGCGAGTATACGAGAACCCCGGTCTCGCTCTCGGTCTCGTTACATACCTACTAACGAGACACGAGACTATACCCGGGTACGAGACATGAGAAAACGGGTATCTCGGTCTCGTAACATGCCTACTGCGAATTGAGAGTAGAAGTACGCGGCGTTTTAACCAATAAAGCTATACCAGGTATATATAGAGTAGTTGATGAGTGATGAAATCATTAAGAACAGATTTTGGAGATTTGTGTTTTCCCTTTCAAAAAAGCATTTTTGAGAGTTATTAACTCTCAAAAATGCTAGTAAAATGTAGTAAATTTAATTTTCTAAATTCTACGTGTTGGGATCAGATTTTCAGAAATTGTTCTTCCTGGTAGAAAACAGTAAATATCGTTTTCAACCATGAAGGTCGATTTGTAAGAAGCTGAGCTCAGCAGATAAAATTTAGGAAATTAAATTTGCCATATCTTTGTCTCAAAACTTAACTTTGGAAAGTCTTTTATCATGGTGAAAAATAAGAAATATCATCGTTTTGCCTAATTTCCAAGTTTACTCCATGAAGTAAAAGTTTTTCAAAGTTGAGTTCAGAGACAAAAATATGATAAATTTAATTTTCATTTGCGTTCCAGATTTCATTTGCGGTACTCAACTTTATACAAATCGATGTTCAGGGTGAAAATGATATTTACTGTTTCTTACACTGAAGAACGATTTCTAAAAAGCTGATCCCAGCACATAGAATTTAAAAAATTAAATTTTCTACATTTTATGTTGCAGATTTAACTCTCAAAAACTCTTCAAAGAAAAAAAAGGGAAAGCAGAAAAGTATGACCCTCTGGCAGGTTCGAATCTACAAAAGGGTTGTACTTTTCTGCTTTCTTTCTATTCGTAGTAAAATTGATTTATAAAAGTTTTTTCAAGTGTCTTTGCAGTTTTAGAATTACGGTTTTAACACTCTGCTAAATGCTCCATTCCTAAAACTAAATGAATTTTCTTTTCAGAAACAGCCGTTTTGTCTCATAATCAAGATCAGAGTTCTTCA
>CAJNOQ010009060.1:0-10614 GCA_905250885.1 Didymodactylos carnosus | reverse complement strand
TATTAGATAATTGTTTTGTACTTAAACGCTTAAAAATGTCTTCAAGAATTACGGCTGCCATACTATTTAAACCGGATGAAATTGTGCTGTTTAAAAATATGAACGTTAAACTTTAAAACCATTGCAAGGTCGACAGACTAAACAGTAATTTTTTTCACTTGACTTACGTCAATGAGGCGCTAAATTAGGGCTGTGACAGTTACCATCAGCGTTACAGTAACTGTAACTGTTGAACAGTTGGCGTTCTTGGTAAAGGTAACGGGTAAGCAGTTAGCGTACAAGTAACGATAAAGACCATCTCTAAGTATCCAGGGTGAAGGTGAAAGTTCGTAGCCTCACCCTTACCCTGGATACCTAGATATTAAGAGATTTGACTGTTGAAAGATATACTGAACAGTTACCGTTACTTGTACGCTAACTGCTTACCCGTTATCGTTACCAAGAACGTCAACTGTTCAGCAGTTACAGTTATCCAGTAACGGTGGTAACAGTACTTGGTAACTGTCACATCCCTACACTAAATATGGCAGAAATGAACACATCAGAAAGACCATAAAAGTTGTGTCATTAAACAGGCAATTTTTACAAGCAAAAGCAGTTGTGGTATTCAAATCAAACACAAAATAAATTCTAGTTTTTGTAAGAAATTTATGTCTCTATAACGAGACATAAATTTATGAAACTTATGAAACTTAAAAGAACATTGTTTAACAAGGGGAGCAGTTTTAACCAGAAGTGGGTAACTCAACTCTGTGGTTAAGCGTATTTTTTTCCGAAGCTGAAGTTTGCTTTTTACATGACCGGACGTGAGTTGATGACAGATTTTGTCAACTTCAACTCCGAGATGCTCGTTCAGAATTACTTCAACCTCATTTCCTTTTCTTCCGCTTGTCCAGCAAACGGTCACATGTTTTCGCTCATTTTCAAAAAATTATTGCAATAAAGCTACAAAGTAATCTAAAATTGCAGCTAGATAATTACGTAGATTAAACATTTCTCTACAAAATGAAAAGTGTTTCGGCTCTAAACGTTGATTCGTTATGAAAATACAGCTATTGTACAAACGGCTCAAAAAGTCGATTTTGGAGCTATCTGAAAAACATGTCTAAAAGAATGAAGACGAGCAGGCAAAATTGAACAAGTATATCAGTTTATAGAAAATTGTTTGCTCTACAAGATGTGGTAGCTTTGATTTGAAACTATTCTAATTAGTCTATACTAATCAAAGGAAAACCGTGACGCTTTAGACATTAGTTTTTTAATGGGTAGATAGCACAAAGTATCCAAATCATTGGTATTCAACCCAGACACTGTAGCGTCACGATTTTTCTTTGACTGATACAGACTAATTAGAATAGTTTCAAATTCAAACCTTGAAAGCTACCACATCTTGTAGAGCAAACAATTTTCTATAAACTGATATACTTATTCAATTTTCGCCTGCTAGCCTTCATTCTTTTAGACACGTTTTTCACATAGCTTCAAAATCGAGTTTTTGGGCTGTAGCTGGAATTGAAGTTCAGATTTCTGGGCGGGGTTGGTGTTGAATTAAGCCGGAGTTACCCACCTCTGTTTTTAAAAGTAACACATTCGTTGTAGTTTAACTCATATGGTCAAGCCAAACTTGAAGGGCTTCATTTGTAGTTAGGTACCAGCATTCATTTGTAGGTTAGTACCAACATAATAGTTTACTTTTGGACAATTCACTCCAAAAGTAAAATTGATGTTTTATAATACAGCACCCTTTTATCCATTTTTAAAAAAATGTGATCGCTTACTTTTTGAATAACTCAGGAATGAAATGAGTCGGAGACTGAGATTTTCGCCATTCAAAAGACAAGACTTTAAAAGCATCTTTTCGTAGGCAAACGTTTCTGATTACCTAGAAATAACAGCTTTCTAGGAAACTGTTTCATAATCCGAAAATTTAACATAATAATACATTAGTTTTTTAATGGGTAGATAGCACAAAGTATCCTCGCAAAACGAGAACTAAGCAATCTTTGAATATTCGTGGCTTATGCGTGACACCGGATTTCCTGGGAGTATTAGGATCGGGAGTATTAGGATTTTTCTTCAGCTGCGGTAGTTCTGAAAATCAATGGAGACATAGTTTATCGATAAGCTTTTATCAGAACTTCTTATTCTAAGAGAAGTAATGATGCAGTGTTAGACCAATGCCAAAGGAAAAGCATAGGATGTGATATGGAAAAGAATCTGCCTGTGTATTATTACTAACAAAATTAAGTCTATCCATTTTTGAAATTTTTTGTTTTTACAGCTCTCACCAGCCACGGAAAACAGCCTGAATCAACAATAATGTAGATACCAAGACCAATAAAAACTAAAGGTACAATAAAGTGAGCGTATTTCTGGGCTATCTTCAATACTGGTCTGTAGTTGATAAAGTGATAACAGAACAAGAGCCAGACGAGGACCATTACTAGAAAAATTGCAATATAAACGCCAATTTGCCATTTTGTGGCTTGTGCAAACACAGCTGTATAAATGGCTATATTATCGCTACCATTTGCTAGAGTTATACTCGAAATTTTTAGTGTCTGGAGGTTAAAAAAATTACTTAGAAATTTGATCGCACCCGCTTTGACTTTTGTGGTATTTTCAGAGGTAGATGGCTCTTCTGAACGAGTTGTTATTTCTGAAATAAACTCTCCACTGTCGGTTCGCTGTCGAATAACTTCTAATTCGATGGTAGATACCCGCTGGGAAGGTATAATCTCATTTATATGCACTGTTGTTTTGTGATATTGTTCCAGAATCACTTCTACGACTCCCTTTATTCCGAGAACAATGGGTAAAAATCCAAGAAATCCTAGCATTTGAATGGGGAGAGCATATGAGACACCATATCCGATTAGACTGACACCAACCAGAATAATAAACCCCAAATACTGACCAATAAAGATGTGTCTTACTTTAAGAGATGAAGTAGCTATTGTAGCCTCGGTAAAAAAGTTCATCAGAATAACCAGATCATCGGCATTTGTTGCAATATAGGCAATGAACGCTGTACCAATGAATTTTCCAACATCATGAGTATTTTTAGTAGTATTGGTTCCTGACATGTTTTTTGTGTGAAAAATGACAAGTAAAATGCACGTTGAATATTCAAAAGCAATCATGCATGAAGAATAATAAGTAAGGGAAGTAAGTTATACATTTCGGTACAATTTTTCATACTCTATCGAAGTATCACCTCAAAATCGAAAAAAAAAAGGTATACTATGCCGTCAAAATCATAGCACCATCAAAAAAACTGTCAACGAGGTGTGTCCGATCCTCTGCTCAGAGAAATCGGACGCAATTGGTTGATAGATGGGTATGGACCATCTTTTCGAAACATATTTTGTACATGTTCGATCATATTTGAACAGACATGTTCTTTCACATATCGAATGAATACAACCACCATTGTATCTGTACACTCAATTGGCAAGTGTTTCAGCAGAAAAGCAGACGTTCCAGAATAATCTGACTATCTTTTGCTCGAAAGGGTATCCAACATTCCACTATCTCATTTATGGACACCTACCACAAATTGTGGTAGGTGTCGATAAAAATTGTGGCCACAATCACATATTTGACAGCATAGATAATTCTTTGTACACAGTCAAAAATGTATGTACATGTGCAGGTATCCGTTGATCTAGTTTCGATATTCGAAAATGTTTTTCATAAGTTTTAACAAATATTATGTAAAGTGAGTTTCTGCTGCTTAAGATGTTGTTACCGAGTAAAAATATTCAACTCGTAAACGAGAATATAAAAGCATAACTATCATATTCAGCATAGTAGTATTACCCAAAATACCAAAAGGTGTAGAGTGAAACAAAGAGTGTACAAACACAAAATCAATATTAACATGTCTAACTATTGAGACTAGAAAGTGCCCACGACCATTTCATATGATTGATGAGTTGAGTTTCTTGAAGAGAGAAGAAGAGATTCTATTTTGCAAAGAGAGGTTAGAATGGAATGAAATAATTTGAAACGATATAGTTTCTTCTGTTTTGAATTCATCTGTGATTTCTAATATGCGATAATTTCAAGGCTTTCTTTTTGTAGCTTTGTAGCAAGTTGTCCTTCCTCAAATCCCGCAAAGAGAGAGTGACAGATACAAGATGATCGGTGAGAGAGAGAGCAACAACTATGCACCATGAGATGAATCAAGGAAGAAGAAATATCTCACGAGAAACGAGAAAGAATAGAAATATTCTTCATAACACTAAGAATGAGAATGAATAATTCATAATAATGAGCTCATGACGTCGTATTGGTAAAATAGTAAACGATGTGATGCGATTTTATCTTAAAAAAAAATTGATGTAAGATTGTTTTGCGTAAGGAAAGCGTTTGAGGTTTATGGTGGAATAATATTGACTCCAAATCTCGGTAAAGGGTTAGAAGGCAGTGTACATTTGTAGATCCGTGAATGTTGCAACACACATAGAATCGTTACAGATCAGCAGTCAGGCTTTACTACAGGACGCCGTTTAGAAACTGGTATAATTTCATTATGCAAATAACTGAGTGCTGTAGTGACGGTACCAAACCGACAGGCACTGGTCTTGTTTGTCGATTTTCTATCCGCATTCGATCGCGTATGGCATCGGAGTTTGTTTTCCACTCTCGACTGTCTCGGGATGCCACTTCCCTTACAACGATGTTTATTTGAATGACTGAAATGATGAGCGATATGATTTCTTTCGGCGAAGATCGGTCTAGATCTGTTGAAGGGACGGGACCGTATAAGATTAGAAATCGGCCCACTCTCTTTTTCGAGTAAAATCGGCTTCCTATCAACGAGAAACGCAGCAGTACATTCGCTGTACATTCACAAAACAAGATAGTTTGCATACGGTTAAGCAATTTGTTCACACCGAAATAAATTGTGTTACTAACTGGTGTGATTGCAATTTTATGTCTTTAAGTTCTGACAAGTGTCATTGGACATACTTCTCTTTGTCTGTTAACCCTTCTACTTCTCTCAGTTTTAACATCAGTGGAGAACCTCTCAAAGATGAAAATACGCCCAAACTTTTAGGGTTGTATTTTTCACACGATCTAAGCTGGGAATCTCATTTTAAAATAACTGCTCTAGCTTGCCGTCGTATGTTAGGTGCCATAAATAGAACATTTGCTGAAGCTCCAGCTTTTCTTCGTCTTCATCTTTACAATACTTGCGTTTCGACTAAACTGGACTATAGCAGCGCATCGAGAAAATGTGATGTTTAGTTTAAAATATGTGTATATGTGCAGGTATCCGTTGATCTGGTTTCGATATTCGAAAATGTTTTTCATAAGTTTTAACAAATATTATGTAAAGTGAGTTTCTGCTGCTTAAGATGTTGTTACCGAGTAAAAATATTCAACTCGTAAACGAGAATATAAAAGCATAACTATCATATTCAGCATAGATATTATAATTTTCAATATTAATAGTAGTAGTATTACCCAAAATACCAAAAGGTGTAGGGTGAAACGAAGAGTGTACAAACACAAAATCAATATTAACATGTCTAACTATTGAGACTAGAAAATGCCCACGACCAGTTCATATGATTGATGAGTACCGGTGAAAATATGTATCGCTGAATAAATTCACATGAGGGCTTGCCTAAACAAACAAAAATTTGTAAATGAAAATATGTCGAATAAGGCATACTCATTTTAAAAAGTAAGAAAGGAAAAAACCTACAAAACATAAATTTAACATCATTTGATTATGTTAAAAATTTCGTTCTAACAATTCATGACTAATATTTTCTTTTTCTTTTAAACTTTTTCAATCGTTTTCTTCTTCTTTGTGCTCTTTCTTTCAAAAATTAATTTGATAAAACGCAGGCGAAAATTTTGTGTGAAATATTCAGAATTATTATGTACTTTACTTGGGTCGACTATCTCGTCGTAGGACTTTTGTTAAGTAAGTATTAATTGATCGGCCTAAATTTGTTTGCTATTATTAGTTATTACATTTTCTTTTTCTTTAAAAGAATTTTTATATTGTATACCTTAGCCTCTGTATTTGATTTTTATATTGGATTTATTAAGGTGTTTCCGCTTTTATTGGTATTTATCATGGTTTAATAAAAAAACAACGAACAACGCAAGAGTTCCTGCTTGCAAACCGATCGTGTTCTTTGGACGTTCGACAGAAAATCTCATTTTTCTGCAGTTCTTCCACCTTCTGTAAGTCCCGTTGTCGATATTCTATTTCTCCATACAGATGTTAGGCTAAAAAGAAGTGTTTTCTTTCTTTTATTGTTTTTTGTAAATAATAGTATGCGAGGGATCTCCGAATTACAGACGTACCCGTACCGTATCCATACATAACTAAAAGATGGCTGCTGATACTTCGAAGTCTCGAACACGCTGCATCGACTATAGTCATTACATTTTACTTGATTTTGAATTTAGCAGTCAAAAAAAAAGATTTTAAACTCGCAGATTTCGCTGTATACTTCAAATGTAGGCGATCGCGAAAGTTGGATTAAACTGAATATGATTACTACACCGGTTTTCCAGCACATCTGGCATTTTTGAGTTATCAAGTAGATAATAAAAATATATGTGTCATACATCATTCTGAACCGGTTTTTTACGCTGACTTCAAATGTATGATTTTTATTGATTAAAAATGTTTCTAGTAGGTGAAAAATAGATTTTAAATCTTCATAGATGCCTAATTCTGTGATAAATTCTATTTGCTGACAGACCCTGTTAGCTGATGTATCCATAAGTTGTGGTTATTCTATCATCTTTCGTTCTTTCTAGAATTACAGCGTAAATGTGTAATCTATATCACTGTAACACCATGTCTTGTAACTAATATCCCTCATTTGTTCGTTTGCTGTACTTTTGCTTTCTTTATTCCTTTTCAAAAAGGTTTTCTATTTATGTACCAAAAGTCGCTTCATTTAATGCAACATGTAATGGGCTTTTGTTCTGATTTGTTGTTTAACAAATAAAACTTTAGATTAAACCAAGGAGTTTTTGAAACCTTACAGCTAAGCCTAAAAAGATTGCAATTTTGCGCTAATTTCGTCGATCTAATACACTTACGAGGAAACCTGTCCAAGTAATACCTTCTGATTTCGTTCGTTCATACGTCGATCGATAGAGGGTATCGAGTTGGTAAAAAGACTAAAAGGATTTTTCTCCATGGCTCTTCAAGATCGATTTTCTCGAAAATCAGTTTTTCAGAAACTCTAAAAAATAACTAAAACCTTTCTTAATGAGGGGAAATTGGAGCCCTCAAATTTCTGATTAAAATAAGATATCTTCTAGCTCTACACAGCCTTTCTTTGCAAAGTTATAGAATTTGCAAGAAAAGCCCTAAATGTTCATAGTCAGCTCAAAGCTGCAGAAATAAGAAGATATTAATTTAGGGCTTTTCTTGTAAATTTCATAACTTTGCAAAGAAAGGTTGTGTAGAGCTGGAAGATGTCTCATTTTAATCAGAAATTTGCGGGCTCTAATTATATCTCATTAAGAAAGATTTAAGTTGTTTTTTAGAGTTTCTGAAAAACTAGTTTTCGAGAAAACTGGATCTTCAAGAGTCATGGGGAAAAATCTTTTTAGTCTTTTTGATAGCTCGATAATTGCTATCGATCGACGTATGAATGAACGAAATCAGAAAGTATCACTTGGATAGATTTCCTCGTTAGAAGATTGACTGCTAAAAGTTTCAGTTAGACTGTAATGGAGCTAACTGATGCCTACTATAGTAGTATACTGACCAGCTATTTTTCGGAAACAGTTTTAATTCAAACAATAAGTTTTTTCTGTATACAAATTTGACTTCAATCGAGGTAACTGTTTTATTAGTGGAAGGTTCAACAGATTAGAGATTTGTCTGTGATAACTTTTAAGTAAAAATATGTGTTGCAGTTGCTCAAAAAGCGTTCGTGGCGAGTTTTCAGCGAACTATTTAGCATAGGTTTGTTCGTCGCTCGATCCCAAGATGAAAATGTTATTCCAATGTTTAAAATTTGAAAACGAAGGCTATAATTTTTAGACGAAATGTCTCCTAGATGCCGAGTGTATCCAGAGACTTTTAATGACTGTGCGTCTTTTCGAACAAATGTTAATATAACAATGAAAACACTTTTTATGGCCATCCTGACTATTCGGGATAAAAAAAAGAGTTTTAAATAGAACTCTGGGGTTTTAGACGTCTTTTTAGAAAAACGGAGAAATCCGAGTAGTTAAAAGACGTACGCAATCTCCTCACTGCCTGCCCGTTATCCACTTTCTAAGTACCTGATTTATTAAACGGATAAACCTGAATGGGGAGATGGGCGTAAGGATGAACAAACTTTATTGTATAGTTTTTTTTAATGAATTTGATAATCTAATGCCCGAAAAAACAAGGATCAGATTGGAATATCCAGTCTAGAGGCACTGATAGAGCTAAGAAAACAGAAAAGTTACAGATATACAGCGCTAAGAAAGTACAGTGAAAATAGGATTCTTTTCTCGAACATTCTATGCTGGTGGTGACACATCAACTAATGACTTGTCTAATGACGAATAGACAGTAGAAGTAAACTGGCAGTGTGGATATTACAACACTTGTTCTTTTATTCTCGCGCAGATCAAACATTGTTTATTTTGTAGGTAATCCCAACTGCATTGAGTTTAGCAGCATCTATAATGAGTGCAGCAACCATCATGGGCATTCCAGCTGAAATTTATACATATGGTACCATGTACTTATATTATAGTATGTGCAGTCAGTCACAAGAAGATATTCGAAAAAATAATATTTATAAAAACTCATAATTTGCTCTTTTAGTAGTATCTTGGTTTATTGCTACCTATGTCATAGCGATGATATTTATTCCGAAATTTAGGAAACTTGGGGAAATCAGTCTTTATGGGGTATACAGATATTTCGATTATAACAAAAAATCAACTTCAAATCACAAAGATTTAGTTAACTAAGTATTTTTTAGTATTTGGAACGCAGATTTAATCGAACGATTCGAATTTTTGTAACAGTTATTTATATGTCGGTAATGGTGAGTACAGAGATGAACTTTTGTTTGTCTTGTTTCTGTTTACTATTGTCGATTTTTTTGAGCTCGTATACATGGGTGCAATTCTTTACTTACCGAGTCTTGCACTTAGTCATGTCACCGGCTATAGTGAATGGTGGTCACTTTTATCGTGTGGAGTTATTTGTACACTTTATACTGCTGGTGGTGGAATGAAAACTGTAATTTGGACGTTAAAACAAAAACAATCATTTTTATTTAGAAAGCAATAAGAAATGTTTGTATACTATTTCTAGGATGTTATTCAAATGTTAATCATGTTTTCCGGACTTGTTGTTACCATTATATTAGGTTTGACTCGTCTATTTTATATATATATCTATAGTTTTCTTGTTTACACTTGGTATTAGGTTTGATTCGTTTTGGAAACCCCCAAGAAGTTTTTGAAATTGCCATATCTGGAAAACGATTGGATTATTCAAAGTACAATACCTTTTTCTATGTTTTCAGATATATTGTTTTTAATTAAATTGCTAGCTTTAATTTTTGTTTAGTATCAGTGTAAATCCAACCACAAGATACACCATCTGGTCAGTTCTGATTGGTGGATCAGCTTATTACACATCAGCGTTTGGCTTCCTTCAAACTCAGTTCCAACGGTTCATGTGTGTTAAGACTACTAAAGCTGCACAAAGGTAGAACATATGCTTGATGCCTTTGCATATTCATAGTGAACATTTTTTACCGTATTTCATGTCTTTGAAGGCTTAATTGAAACGTTCGTTTGTTAAAGACAATGGTTCTTTTTAACATAACAGATAAGGGAAAACAACAATTCAATAGAGCTAAGAGAAAATGAGAGAAAAACGAATACGCTATAAATGAACTTGTTAGATCCCGTAATGGAATTCAGGAAATTAATAAGCCAAATGTCAGAATTAGATCTGAAAAGTTGTTTTTTTCATGCTCAATTTCTGATCTATCAAATGCATCAAATGCTCGGAAATGAGTGAATTGAAGTCAATCTGAGAATGAATAATTAATGGAGAACAGTTCTGCCTAGAAATAAACTTTTACACAGGCTAATTTTCTCGATTGAGTAATCCTTTTTTTGTTGTTAATTTTTATTAGAACCATTTGGATAAATTATGGTATTTGTGTATTTCTGTTACTTTTGTTAGTAACAGTTGGTATTCTGATATATGTTACGTATCATAAATGCGATCCAGTAAAGGCAAAATTAATTCTCAAACAAGATCAAGTAATAACAACTATAAGATTCTTTGATTGGCATTAAATGCTCATTGTCTAACAAGATTTTTATATATTTTTTTAAAGATTTACTTGTTATTTGTTATGGAACTCTTAGGAAACTTTTATGGTCTTCCTGGTCTATTCATTTCTGCCATATTTAGTGCATCATTGAGGTAAGTCACGTGAAAAACATGACTGTTTAGTCTGTCGACGTTGCAATGGTTTTAAAGTTTAACGTTCATATTTTTAAACAGCACAATTTCATCCGGTTTAAATAGTATGGCAGCCGTAATTCTTGAAGACATTTTTAAGCGTTTAAGTACAAAACAATTATCTAATA
>CAJNOQ010009059.1:0-10615 GCA_905250885.1 Didymodactylos carnosus | reverse complement strand
AATCTGTGTGACCACCGTTCGCTTTTTTCACAGCACGTAATCTTGAGGGGTATGAACATAAAAGGTTTTCAAAAAGTTCTGTGTCTGTTTCCATGTTTTGCAAAACATCGATGATATCATTTTTCTGCTCGAACATCCTGAGAGAGAATATATCGAAGAAGCGAAATCCTGACGTCATGTGCAATAGGAATGCAAGGAAGAAACTGTACTTGTCTGATATAAAATACCAAGGAATGAAATAGAGAGAGAAGTGCACCTCAACATACCAGTAAGAAGAATAGAGAATACGTATATTTTATACACAAAAGTCAGCAGAACGCAAGAAAAGAGAGGTATATATGTGTGTCTAGTGGTGCTCACAATGATACTGTGTTGATAACAACGTTCGAGAAAAAAGAAAACTGTTGTGACCGTAACAAAAGTAAAAATCATAACAGTCGGAAAAATTGTCTTATGTGAAATTTTTGAAATTCACTTCGTTCTATATAGGTGACAATAGTCCATCGGATTATTAACTGTACCTGTTAACCCCATTTTTCACGAGCTTTCATTTGGTATAAAATTCAATATTGATATCATTTGTCATTGGAGCTATACCCTCCGGACAAAACATTTCTCGCAACCCTGTATATATACGTCTGAAGACAGTGACCACGACCTTTTAAAATTATTTTTTCATTTGATGCTGTAAGTAGCGTGAAAAATGAAAAATTTTAAAATTTTTTGACACACTTAGATTTTGACACTCTGAGATTGACCGTCTAGAAAAACTACACACTTTTCGATGCTGAGTGAACGTTTAGGCCGTTTCACACCTAGTAACGCACTTTTTTTTACAGTGTAACAACTGGTAATTAATGGTATCAGTTATTAGAACATTTTGATGAAGAAAATTTGGTGAACAGAAAGAGCTATTTCTGACTTATTTTACATATCGGACATCCAGTGGTGGTACGACTGAGGGGTGGGAGGATGCTTTCAATACTTTCAAAAAAATTTGTTCCGATTTTCCGATTTACTCCCCTCCCCCATGCTCCGGACCTCTTCGCATCGTGACTTATCTAAGTAAAATTGGGCGTAGAGTATGATGAAGAAAAGCTACAGAACACAAAAGCACTAGGGAGACTATATTTTTGCCTTCGGTTGCTGGAAGTTGGTCAAAAGTATGCAATAGTAGCTTCCAAAGGTTTGGATAGATAGTGGTTGCGGTTAAAACAAAGAAATAATTTAAAGAAATACCGGGTAAATTGTAAGGTTTTCCACAGTACAAAGCGATGTACCCAGTATTGGACCAAGAGTGAGCCATGGCTCATCCTACGAAATTTAGATTTCTCAAATTCACCTTGGGAAAAAAATACATTGATTGAAGACAGAGATTGCAATATTGGATAAGAACTTTTATTACTGCTTAAAAATATCGAACTTCACAGCTCAGCAAGAAAACATGGAAATATGCATAAAAAAGAATTTCACCCATTCCTAAAGTAAACTCTGGTACGTCTGTGGTAGTGTATATAGAGAACTGTGTCTTATTGTTTCTGTGACATATCAGGTTACATTCAGATTCCACAGTGGAGTGTCCCGTTTGTTTTTCCTATTTGAATAGGTTTGAATGACAGATTAATTTATTCATGTATTAGCAAAGCTAATTTTGTACGTGAAACAACCAGGTATGCAACAGTCCTAGAACTGGTGTTTCGGCATCCGGGAAAACGTGTATTACTCGGTAATTAAGAGTTGCTCAGAGTTGTGAAACATCTCATTTTTTAGAGAAATGTTTGCCCTACAAAACTTCCTGGTCCAAACAAATGTAAGGTTAGTTGTATCGAAAGTACGTTCTGTCAAAAACAGTGGAACTATTCCCTAACAGTTCTTGTGTTTCTCAATACTTGTATTTTCAACGTAGTTAATTTTAAAGTTTTTGGATCAGTAAGTTTTATAGAGCACATAGTTCTCTACAAAATGAGATGCTTCGTAACTCGGAGCAACTCTTGATTACCGAGTAATACACGTTTTCCCGGATGCCGAAACACCAGTTCTAGGACTGGTGCATACCTAGAAACAACTTTTTTATCTTTATAATATGAAACAAACATCATCTTATTCATTGGTCGACAAAGCTCGTAAAACATTTTATGAAAGCGATTATGCTGGTTTAGTTAACGATAGTGATATAAAGTATTTATATAAACAACAAAAGAAAACAAATTCTTTCGAATGATAAATGTTAGACAGAATATGTTTAAGGCGCAGCTAATGCAAAAATGAAGTTCCAAAGATGAATCGATTTTACAAAGAGTAGCGTTTATGAAACATAGAAAAACTCTAGGAACAAGTTTCGAAAATTTTTTTAAGACATCTCTTCGATAGTGTCTCATGGGCTATCCTTTCATGTACTTAGTTGTTAAATGATTTTTTCATGCTTCAGCCTATATTGAAACCTTTTCAGCAAGGCAAGCGTTTTTTGATACCTCAGTTTTTGACTTTTCTCTCAATGAAGTTCTACCAGAAAGATGAATCTGATGTTACTTCTGTAGTCCAGACTATGTTCTTTCGAACTAATAGACTCACTGTGGGATTAAGTGGCGAAGTATTTAATACACAAAAACCGCTGCCAAGCTTCGTTAAGTTTCCTATTAACAGACATTGTAGAGCTTTTCAAGAGCTATTTTTCTATACTATAGACTAGTTGCATCCTCTCTTATTACTTAGTCTCCATAAGGTTATAATGGTACATAAGCACTTCAAAATGTGTAAAATCGTTTTCTCTATAAAATGTGATGATAATCAAGCCAAAAAAGCAGTGGGCCAAAATCAAAGAAAAGCGGGTTCCTCCTTTATCGTGATAAATCATAGCAAATTATAACAGGATATATCTATTTATCGACAGGTATCGCGATAAAATAGATTTCTGCGATAAAAAAGTTCTTTTTCGCGATGAACTTTTTCTTTCGTCATAGCCGAAAAATCGGTGACGGGTGGATAGTAATATCATTTATCGAAAATGCCCTTATGAACAAAATTTCTACAAGCAAATCTTTCTACTCTGTTTCGCTGTTTTAGAAACTGAATATCACCCAAAAAACAATGATAGCACATTATAATCATTGTTTTGTTAGGACTTTTCTCTTCTTACTTGGTATATTACTATTAAAGAAAAAGTACAATAGCAATGATCGAACATGATAATATGAAATATTAATAGTTCAGAGCATGGAAATGCGAAATGAATGATAAGAAAACTCAAAGTTGTTATTGTCACATATATCGAATATTGAATTTGTGTATAATTGTTGAATTTTTCAAACCGCATGAATCAGTAAATCCTTAAAGAACAAGAAATTGTTGGATATGAGTTAGTCATCATATTAAGGTGAAAAAAAAATATTTTTCTTTGATTGTGTAATAACGTATCGTTTAAGAACAGAAAAAATAAATTTCGTAATGACTAGGTATGCTTGTTTAATATATACCGTAAAGATTAGAAATAAGCATTACATCACCATAAAAGGTAAACGGAATGCTAGATCAATAGAAATTAATGATGAAATAATTCGTGACGATACCTATAAAACGTAAAGACTGATTTCACATGAATGCATACATTATGTTAGTCAAGGAGAAGGTCATATTTCAAGTGTAAGTTTCTGGTTACTTAGGATCGAATGTATTTCCCGTTATGCATAATCATTGTAATTGGGATGAACGAACTCGTTTTACTCTAACCATTTGTAAAATCTACTTTAGACATGACGGCTTCACAAATTCCAATACTATGTAAATGTGTCACATGTGACATTGAGCTTAGTGACAATCATTTGGGTATTCAGTGTTCTCGTCAGCATCATTATTGTCGTGATTGTTGTCAAAATTTTGTTACATTATTTTTTTCTGAACCACAATTACATATTCCATTAACATGTTTAGAATGTAGTGAGAAGATACCAGAATATCAATTTGAACGTCAATTAACAGATGATCAATTTGAGAAATATCAATCAATAATGTTAACAATGCAATGGTGGGATGAATGTGATAAAGAGTATTTAGCTCATTGTCCTTACTGCCAATATGTTGAAATACGTGAACATGATAAATCAATATTTTTATTTTGTAAATATATACAATGTAGACGAGTTTCATGTTTAGTATGTAAACATGAATGTCAGACCGTAAACGATTATATGGATGAGAATATTGATGATATTTTGGGACACTCTAAATGTGTTGAATTAAAACATGACAAGAAGATCGTAGATTTAGCTATTATAAACGGATCCATGATTCCATGTCCAACGTGTGGTGTATCAGGTATGAAAGATGATAATTGCACTCATATGACATGTGGAAAATGTTGCGAATACTGGTGTTATTTCTGTGGACAAAAGCAAGAAGATTGTGATGTGCCAGATGGCCATGATGTGTCTTTATCTAATCATAATATTGACTGGGATTCCAACTCTCAACGATGTCCAATGTATTTAGTGTCTATCAAAGAATTTGATCAACGATGGCCAGATGATGATTACGAATGTTTAGAGTATTTTCATCGGTATCGAACATTAACTTTATTATATGAAGTTTGCAAAATAATTGGTGAAGAGAAAATGAATGAAATTGATGAGCATTTTCATTCACTTCATTCATGTAGTTACACAATGAAAGAAATACAAGAAAGTGGAAAAAGCATATTAATTGATTATGATAGAGAATATCAAGATCAATGAGATTTTACTATTTTTTCAAATAAAACTAAATGTTATACAACAGGAAGTAACATGAGACAGATAGTACTAACATTTTACCTAAACTAAACGCTTCAGAGTTTGAATCAACGTTTTCTCATACTATAGACACATTACATTCATATTAGTTCATTACGTTCATATCTTTCGACGGTTTGTTCTCAGTTATTATGTCATCTAAACTCTTCAACTGTTGAACAAACGAGTTTAAGTTGTCCCATTTCATATCATCGAGTAATCTGTTCTTAAAGAAATTGTGCCAATATTCCACATCATGGGCAATGGCTAGTGCTTCTGCTTGATGATCGTGTATATTCCAAAAATTAGGTGGAAATGGCGCACAATGCTCAATAAAATTTTCGTATAAATTATCAATAAACAATTGATCAGTGCATTGGCTTTTTATTTGATTGAAATAATTAACTGTTTGACTCACTGGTGCATAAGATAACAGATCAGAGTTAGATTGTCCAATAATTTGTTTGAAATGAAAATGTGAACCGGTTACGTTTATTCCATGAAATATTTTCTTGATACTTTCAATCGAGTCACGGTCAAAATCAGATATAAATAGTATCGGATTCCAGTCGGGTACTAGACGTGATAATTGAGTGAAAAGTAGTTCATATGACAGAGATGATTTTATCAATAGAGCGTATACAATAGGTATAAAATGGCCTTGAACGTTGACATAAAGGACGCAAAACTTTGAAAATGGGTGAAGATTGATCGATTGACTAGAATCGAGCAGGAAATCGAACGAATCGTTAAGTAGGTCTAATTGATGCTTCGTAGAAAGTATTACTACTGAGTTAAAATCATGTATGAAAAATTGTTCATCTGCTCGTCTTAACGCTAATGTATCATCATTTTTATTGCATTTGGTTCGATGATAATAAACAAGTCGTTTAATGTGTTTCATTTTTTTGAGTTTTTCTTGAGCTTCAATGGATATTTTTGATGCATGGTTTGAGATTAACTCGTTAATGGAATGTTTTTCAATCGATGAAGCTATCTGTCGTAGATTATTATATACTTTTCTAATTTCTAATCGTGAAGTATTGCTCTCATGATTGTGCTGCTGTTGACTGATAAATAAAATTTTGTTCGTTGTTATCTCCGTATGTATTCGTGCGTGACATTTTATTGATGGATTTCTCGAATATTCACATTTCCAATACATTTTCTTCTTATAAATAGCATCCTGAATGTAAGAATAATCTTGATAGATGAGAAGCGGACTCTCACGAGATGTACGCAGAAAGTATGGTTGATACTCCATCGGCATAAGATTTTCTGATTTGAAATCAATGTTGTTCATATCTTTATTTAAATAAATTTTTACTAAAGTATTGTGACTCATTCAACCATGAGCTCAATTGCTTAGTAGGCAACTTGAATAAATGTTATTCTCGAAACACCTCCTACTGAATGCTTCAAGGTACTTTGAACTATACAAACCATGCGCATTAATTTACACCTGTAGGCATTGCATGCTTTCTTCTTTGTTTTTCTGTATTACATAAACATATTGTTTGAAAGAATAGACAAAGCAGTACATTTATTAGTTTCACCTACAAATACAATTGTGATTATTTTTATCTAATAAGAGTAATGTGGCTTGTCTAGCTAACAGCCCCCCTTTTTCACTCTTTTTCAAAACGTTATTGCAATAAGCTACAAACTTTATTAATTTCCCACAAAATGTTTAACCTACTTAATTTATCTAGTTGCCATTTTAGATTAGTTGTAGCTTTATTGCAATAACGTTTTGAAAAAGAGAGAAAAATGGGGGCCGTTCGCTGGACAAGCCGAATGATGTGTTGAGATGAGAAATGTGAAAAAGATGAATCGCTTACTTAGGAGGTGGACTAGGTTGTGCATTATAAAAGCTATATACAAATCCTCCTTGGGAGACGTGTAACTTTTAATAAATAGTAGAGAAATACCTGCAGTGTTGGATATTCAATAGTCACGACTTGAGAACTTTAGGAGCTTTTGTTTAGGGAAATTTGTTGAAATTTTCATTAAAACTATTTTTACGGATAATCTCACTTTTCGGCTTTTAAAATCTACCAAATTCATTAAACAAAATTTACCAGTCACTGTCTATTTATCCACACTACCACATTGAAACTTCCAAATTCAAGATCTTGACTTCTTAGTGTTTTTTCCAAAATCTCATTGCATTTCTTAACCCATGATATAAGCAAAAAGTCGAGCATAGAAAGGCACGCATAGGTTTCGGTTTTTCATTGGTTAGCCGATAACAGATAGAACAGAAATCGATCATAACCGATGACGTCTATAGTCTGCTGACATAACATGTAGTCAACTAAAATTATAGTTTTAGACATAACAATAGAGGAACAAGCATTTGAAGCACTACAACGAGATATTTATTCAACTATTATTAACTATAAAATATGGTTTCCCCATAAATCAATTGTCGCTAAACGATTCAACATATTATTACGTGGTACAACTAACATGTCCACCTTATTCAGTAACAAATTACCATCTTATGCGTTCACAAAAATACAGCTACATATCACCGAACATCCGTGAAATAATCAGAAAAGGACCTAATGATATCAGAAGAACTGGTCAGAATATGATACCATTAGGTCATGACGTCAGACGAAAATAGGAAAGTATATGTCATCTGCTGCTGGCTGGACTAATGACGTCAGTATAACAGAGAGGAAGAGAAACGTCACTAGAAACATATCACTTCTTTATAACACACAGTAGGTATTTTTCTATAGAGGAGGCAGACATATGCTGTAGGAGTGGTATGAAAGCCTATAAACACGTTCTTCTATAGCTTTTCGAATATGCTCTTTCTAATGATGAGATTCTCAGTACTCAACAGTAATTCCTTGTGGGTTTTCTGGAGACCGGATCTCTGGAAAACCCATAAAAAATATTTTTGCATTTCGAGAACCTCACTATTCGAAAGGTCATATTCGAAAACCTATAAAAATGTGTTTAAAGACTTGTGTACTATTGCTCAAATAAATATCCAAATTCCTAAGCAAAATTTGCTGCGGACAAGCTTTCAAGTCTATAATTCAATTTGATCGAACAAATTCCATACAACGTTCTTTATAGAATTCTGTTTTGAAGTATACATATTTTGATATCAGTAGATAGCTGAGGATCTGTAGATTCCGAATATGTGCTTTTGAATCGTTTAACATAGCTAAGCGAACAAATAATCAAGATTTCATGCGTATGTGTCACTTTCCGTGATATCTGTTATGCACCTCTTGTGGCCTGGTTTATCCTCGAACGATTGGATATCAAAATAGACATTTATACACGATTCGATAGAGAATTTCAAGAGCTATATTTTGCACTATTTATATTTGAAAAACGAAAAGTTTCGATTTTTCGCCAAATTTCCGCTTGGATGCCCACTGTGTAACATAACATATGACGTAAACACAAGGATGAAACGAAAACGACAGGGACTACTTAACAATAACAAATAATAAACTCTGTTTTCATACTGATGAAAAAGCACATAATTCTTTGTATGTCAGTAGATATTAAGCATAACCTTGTAGATCCAAGTACGTAACATAAATTATTTATTATCCGTCGTCGAATCATCATCTGTTTTCATACTTGCATTAACTAATACTGAATTTCGATTAATACCTTTGCAACAAACATGCCTCGCTCATCGGATGTAGCATTCGATACCCCATACTCATGACTATAACGAGCATCGTACATTTTTCCTAGAAAATACATAAGTACAATGTTATCAACAAATGTTAGTTTTTAGTGGCTTTCTCTCATGGAAACGGCCCATTAAAATATCCCGAAATAAAGTCGAGAAAACACCTTTCTACAAAGCGACAGGCAGATTACATATAATTTTCTTGAGTGATGGCCTTCTTCCACTTTTTCTCCTTTCCTTTGAAACGTTGCAGAAAAACCATGAAGTTTATATAAAAAGTTTTGTTTTTTTAACGAATCAAAAGCAACTCCTCGAATGATCACTCAAAAATCAGTCAGAAACACAGACTGCATGTCATGGCGAGCGGCCAAGAATTTTTGAAAGTCACACAGCATGGATCTGCCACAAGCATGGCCACGGGCACGTAACGTGTCCTACCTGTAGCAAATCTCTAGTGGTCATCGGAAGTGTGGAACGTGTTAGTTCAATTGAGTTTTTAGAAGAAAAAACTTCACGTAAATGACAAACATTTCTAAACTCAGCCAAATTTATTTAATTTTTGTACTATTCTAAATTTTTCTCAATCACAAATCTCTAACAACAATGCTGTATGAGTAGGAAGATATGCCTGTTACCGTCCAGCGTACTCTGAAAGTCCTCATGTGTTTACTTGAGTCAGTCCTAAACGTAGTGATAAGGATATTCAGTTCTCAATTGCTAAGAATTTTTACTGATTTTTTCATGGGAAACTCGCCTTGTCTATAACCTTATTTATTAAAGCGAGGTCAACCGCTGAACTGTTCCAGGTCGACGAAAACTGGCATTTAACAGTCATATAATGACTCTTTTTTGACTTTGAAATAACAGTGAGAATAATGCCAGATTATAGTCAATGTCCGACAAAATGGCATTTTACGGTCACCATTAAAAGGCATTTTCGTCCATTTATTAGACCGCGTTAACTAATGCCAAATAAATGTGTCTGTCACATGTCCGTTTTGAGGCAGCTTTTTCTCCATCTGAAAATGGCAAGAAACTGATCATAAACTGGCTGTTAAATGCCAGTTTACGGTCACCAAGTCATTCACCGTTTTATTCTACCGTCATGGCTAGTATAAATGACTCTGATTTTCCTAAAATAATTTCGAGTTTTTCTCTTCTTCAATTATACGAGTCATAGAAACTTGCCTCGAAGTAGTGGTCTATGGCTCTTGGATCGGTGCAGGTGATAGCACCTTAAGTTTCAGAAGATATGCTTTTGACATTTTTTAACGGTCTAAAAATTGATATTTCAATGGCAAAAGAATGTGACCAGCAGGGTTACTGTCACAAGTTAAATGCCTGCTATTTGACCATTTAATGACATTTAAAAAAATACGAAATAAATGCATTTAAACGTCCCCAGTTATAATGGCAAAAAACGACCTAAAAACTGGGGCAAATACCAAAAAATTCCATTTAAATGCTTATTAATAGCGTATTAAATAGTATTTAATTGGGAATCGATTACACCGTTTCCGGCGTCCTGGGCGTTATACTTCGCATTGCAGAAAAGATAAAAATCGATGATAAGCAGTTAACTCGCCTTTTCATGACGGCAACAGTGCTCCTATACGAAATTATCTGATTTATGGAATAATGACATTACTATAGTTTTATTGATTCAGTTGAAACGAAACTGATGCTGTATTGAGTTCTGTTTGTTAAGGTCTTTCTAATCAACTTTTGATGCTGAATCTGAAAAAATCAACTTTGAGCTGTCAAAACAACCTTGAAGCCCGCGAATTGGCGTTTTCTCAAAAATGAGCCATCTTCAAAACTTTCCGATTTTCTTTCAATTTTGTTTGTTATATAGAACATTTTAATGTTTTCTTCAATAGTATAAGTAGTATACGAGATGATCTGATTTATGGAATAATGACAATGACTAGTTTTATTGCTTCAGTTGAAACGAAAGTTGTATTCATCTTTGTTTATTAAAGAGTATTCAGACAGAATAGAAGCGTCGTTGATGAAGTGAGTATGCTAAAAGTGGTTCATTTGAACATATACACCCGCGATAGCTCAGTTGGTAGAGCGGAGGACTGTAGATGCGACAAGCAATTGTAATCCTTAGGTCACTGGTTCAACTCCGGTTCGCGGGATATTCTTTTTTCATCAAAAAAAAACTACGTAATAT
>CAJNOQ010009058.1:0-10616 GCA_905250885.1 Didymodactylos carnosus | reverse complement strand
ACGATTTATTTAAGATCCTAAAACGTTACGAGTTTTAGGTTCTGAAAACGGTCCGTTTACGGCACGTTAACTTACCGTTAACGACCAGTTAACGGGCCGTTAACGGTGCCGTTTTCTTGGACCTGGGAATATTTAAAATTTCGAACACTTTGTTGAAGAGGAGCTGTATTCTTCCTAGTTGGATGGGCGATCTGTTCCAACATTTGAGATGTTCTTTATGACACCATAACTGATGTTCATTTCAGTATTGTGTATCGGACAAACCTGCGGTGATGCCGTTTGATCCGGCTCGCGCAGCTGTTCAACCATATCCAATAACGGCATTTCAGCCTATTTATTTTCTTGCCGAAAGTTTCAAAGATGCCAAAGGGAAAATAAGGTAAATTGTTTTTCGAATACTTAATCCCTAGTAGTTTTTGAAAAATATATCTGTTGTAGACAATACGCCACGGAAATTCCACGACCATTTAGTGTTCATTATAATTCTTATACAGAGTCAATTGAAGTCATCAATAATAAAGAACAAATCGTCAATATGTTTCGTATGCTTCGAGGTGCGTTTAACATTAATCAGCATGAGCATAGCACCAGTGATTCGTTGTTATTCATATTTTTATTTAGGTGAAATGGATATTTTATATGATGCATTAAAAAAGTTGGGGGTGCCTAATGATCCGACAGATGAAACGTCGTCGTGAGAAAATGAATGATACACGTGCTCATTATACAGTTTTTTATTTTCGTAATTTGGTGTTTTTCGGTCTTTGCTGTCTGCGCTCGGCAATTATTTTTTTTGCTTCATTCCATATGATCGAAATGGTGTGTGTTCGCCTGAATTTTCTCGGTTAATTTTACCTGTAAACTTGTTTGAATATTTTCTTGTACAAAGAGAACTTTTACTAAGTAAAAGACTAACTGTTTATAGACGAAAAAAAAGCGATCGTTTGTTCTCACTGGAATTCTTTTCGTTCTCACCTTCGTTGTTACGAGAAGAGAAAATAGGTGAATAGGTTACAGTGTAATTTTTACGTGCGCTCTCTTCAGAAAATAATGCTATTTGGTGAATTGAGGCCAATCAGGAAAAAGTGAAGCTAGGCTATGTTAGTTGTCTTTGTCTTTTCGGTAAAAAAATAGTTTCGGCGTGACCACGTAACTCTGCTACCGTAGTAAAATTCCGTGACGAAATTGTGACGTTTTATTCGTTTCCTAGTTTTTAATGAAATAACTGTCGGAGCTGTGCAACATATACAACAGTTGAACAAAATTTTCTGAATCAAATGAAATGTGTCCGGGTTCTGTGTCATCTATTGTTTACAAAATACTAAACGCTACTATTTTTAAACAAAGTTAGAAAAGAGTATACCGTATTTTCTTTGTATTTTGTAAACAAAGGATGACACAGAACCCGGACACATTTCATTTGATTCAGAAAATTTTGTTCAACTGTTGTATATGTTGCACAGCTCCGACAGTTGTTTCATTAAAAAACTAGGAAACGAATAAAACGTCACAATTTCGTCACGGAATTTCACTACAGTAGCAGAGTTATGTGGCCAAGCTGTTTGGAGAATTTTGACATTTATTGATTACGAGGAGTAATTTGATTTTTGATTATTTTCGAAAATCTATCAAATTTCTTACTCTAATCACATTAGAAATCATCAATTACTTCTAATTGAAAGCAATCTTGGAACAGTCGAAATTAATATGAGTAAACAGAACCTTTTTTCTGGCTTATGGTTACCATATCCAACTGTGAATAATATTGTTATTTTGACTCTTTTTTATCGGCGAGTTTAATCAACAAACAATAATGTCTACAACTCAAGAAAACTTCAGGATATATACTTCGAAGTATTCTCTACAAATTGGGAACGTTAGACGAAAATCTAAATGGGGGACCCCCTTAATGTACAACAGTCTCCTGTGTGAAATAAAAAACATTTTCTGCATCGTTTTTTTCATCTATAAACTTTGTAAGAAAAGAAAGTTTTTTATTTTCATTAATTTGTTCTTTAATATATTGATAGGACGTTCGATGGATAGAATCAGAATGTTTAATAAGTTTTGCTTTTCTTTAACTGATAAGCGAATGACTTACATAAAAGTGTCGATTTTGACTAGAAAAATAAATTGTTAATTTGCGTAACAATGGTTACATCAAATGATTATATTTTGGAAAAATTTTTGAAGTTAGTAGGAAAATCTTTTTGTTGTTCTCTACAAATTCCAAAAAAATCATTTGATAATCTAGCTTTGAGTTTCTGAAGTATGCAGAAATACTCTAAGGGACTATTTTTATAGACTATTAGATAGAACAAAAGAAAGTTATTAGAGATGTTACAACTATTCTTGATCAAGATTAAAGTGTCTTTTTTCTTTGATTTCGTTCGTAGCTTAGGTACGGGTACAATTTCTATCTCAATATTTTCGCTCTTCACAAATTAAAGTTGATGACTTCTGTTTTATGGATATATTTAAGCTTAGAGTTCACGCTGACTGCTTATCCACTCGTAGGATTTGCCGACAGTCAATCTTCCCTCAACTACGCGGTACAAACATAACTTTTAGCTTCTGAATTAAATTTCTTTCTTGTAGACATTACAGATGACAATATATTATTGTCATCGTCACACTCTGCATAATCATTTCAGTCTTAGCTATAATGTGAAGAAAAGAGAATTGTGAGGCAAAGCAGTGATCCCTTTCCCATGTCGAATTCACGCGATCGTATTCTTTTAATTCTGATGATTTCAGGAGATCGGAATCTAGATCGATTCTAGATCGATTATCGTTTCGGGAAGAGAGAAGGAGCCACTGATAGCTTTAAACTTCTCCGGGTAAAAGTGAACCTTTTGATGCCAAACGATGTTAACAATCGTACTAAGGAAATTTTGTTTCACAATCACTTTTTTTGTTACATAAAAGCTCAAGACCTGAAAACTTGAACTGACTGCTTGTACTTGAACTGATTGATTATAAGGAACATTTTAGTTTACGTTCTACATCATTTGTTTCATAACTACAATCTCTGAGTTATTGGCGATTCTAAATACACCAAATTTGGCTAGGATATGTTTTTCTTGCCTTATATTAATGGATAAACTGTTAGTTTATGGCACCCTGCCGTTATACTATGTTACTACTATATCATTGTTCGCTCAAATTGATAGATAAAACTGGCTTCGCTTAGAATAATAGAATATATGGTTAATTTTCGCTTGCTGCAGTATGTATTTTATTTTAATTGCGATAATACCG
The DNA here is from genome assembly GCA_905250885.1 of Didymodactylos carnosus. NCBI lineage: Eukaryota > Metazoa > Rotifera > Eurotatoria > Philodinida > Philodinidae > Didymodactylos > Didymodactylos carnosus. Next base: position 7,355 of record CAJNOQ010009058.1, on the reverse strand, counting down.
AATTTTTCTGGTATAGGTGGCCTTCTAAACTGTCTTTAAAGGCTTTTTTCCGCTGCCTTTATTTTTATCTTTATTTTTAGAAAGATACAAAGTTCACTTCTGTAGGAAACTTCTTGGGCTAAATATACACATTTAGGTATTTCTTACAGTGTGTGGTGACAGATGTGGACAGTGCGGGAGGATACATCGACATTACCGCAACAACAGATCCGTCGCGACTATTCCACAAATTTTTCAAAATAGATTTTGAAGAAACTAGACTTGAAAAAACTAACGAAACAACTGGTGTTACTGGTGAATGTACTCGTTATTAGAATTTTATCTTCAACTCTTATCAAATATTTTTTTTATAACTACTGAATTGCGATTGCTCCTATAGCTTACTTTATAGAGAAGCGTTTGCTCTACAAACCTCGGTTGTGAGAAAAAGTTAATATGTTATACTCTTCGTACAATTTAGGTTTTGCGAAGAGAGGATGAAAAAGGCGGGTTTAAACGGATAATTCACTACCTGTGATATTTAGGATATATTAAGGATATTTTATGTACTGTTCTTCGTTCCACCACTTTCGATGAACAACTATATGACTACTACTGAATTGAAAATCGTGCACAGTATATACACTTTTCTACTGTGTTAGAAACACATAAGGTTATATTAGACTGCAAAAAAGAAAACAAACAAGAAAGGCAAAACCGCAACATCTCTCCTACATAGAGAAAAAAGATTATGTGCACAACGAGAAGGGAGTGTCACAGTGTGGTGCATGACAACATGACACACTGTTCGAATAACTAATAGCAGCAGAATGCACTTGTTGTCGGATTGTCCTTACTTTGTTTTCGTGAAAGGATGTGGAAATAGACTGATTTTCTAAACTTTTAATTTTCATTATCAGATTTTCCATCCAATGAGAAATGATTACCCCGCACCTAGCACATTTAAACTGACCTTCACATTCATTTCTATGATTATTGGTGAACACACCTAAACATACTCGGCATTTTGAATGATGACTATTACAATTTAATGATGTATGCCCTAATATATAACATTCTGAACAATAAGTGAGTTTATTAGAGGGTAAATATGGAGTGACAGGTAGTAGACGATTAACCACTGCTAATTTTCCTAAATTTAATATTTCATAATACACCTCCAAATCCTTAACGTTAAACCGATAGTCTGTTGTTGTCCTGTCATATGCACGTACGATTGGAATACAATCTTGAGCACTGGTAATTGATTTCTTAATTTCATTAAATACGAAATCAACTGGAAAATTTTTCGGCACATACCGTATTAGTAATGAAAAATGAGCAGCTATTGATTTTGGTTTAATCACTTTAATATTTTTATTTAAAATTGATAATGACCATTTGTTTGTCATACATAAATCATGAAGATCATTTTTATTGTTTACTCCTATTTTGAGTTGTTTACCCGCAGCTGACCATTGACAATTTATTTATATTAACACTATTATTAATGAAATGTTTGTAAATTTCACTTCCTGCTATAACTGCTGAAGGTAATTCACGAGCCGGTAAACTATTATCAAATTGAACATTAAAGCATGGCAGGTTATGCGTTACCGCTCTTTTTAGCTGTTCAAATGGAATTGAATAACCTTTATTTATGTTGAGTGGTGGTTTCTGAGGAGGACGATATGACTGATTTTAATATGTGTGTAGCAATTGGTTTTCAAACAGTGCCCGACGATTATTATCCGATCCTTCATAGAACTGGCATAATTTTGTCCCTTTAGCTATTATTATCCTTAAATCTCGACTTTTTCTGTTAACTAGATTAAAATGATTGATCATTGTCAAATTCTCTTTCATTTCTTTTCGTATTTAGGGTGGAAGTCCTGTGCTGTTCTATTTCAATTACTGGAGAATTTTGGACATTAAAACATTGTTGCGTTCCATTATATAAAACATTTTTTGAATGGGTTAGTACTAGATCCGTATACTGTGCCTGTTGTACGTTTTCGTTATCATACGAATCATCCGAACATAATTATAATTATAATTATAGCTGTGATGTAAATCCTGACTATTTCCATTTTTATTAACCACACCATTTCTTTGTCTATACCGGTTGTAAAGATGAATCATTTCTTTCATATACACCCTTCACTGCGTAAGTGAAGCAGCGTGTTTTTTTTGTAAGTACACTGATTCTAGTGTCAATAAACCGTGAAGAATGAGAAGGCGACGAAGCAATCTCATTTCGCTGCTCGAACCAAGTGAGAGCAAGGATTTATTTGTTGAGTAGCAGGTAAGTGTAGTTTGACTGAATTATTGACTGTGTTATTACCTTCTGATTACTATTACCGTTTGTACATTACTTAAGTTAGAAAACATATGTGAAAAATATTCTAAGCAAAATGCAGAAAACAAAACTACGTAGATGCTACGTCATGTAAGTAAACAGTTAAGATTTTACTTGTGGAATACGGAAAGAATCTTCATGTTCATGGAGCGCATATGAGAAGGTAATCATAAGTGAAGAAAATCGATTGGTTCGCTGAGACTAGCGTAAGCCATAAACAAGACTTGGAATAGTTAAGAAGCCGGTAGACAGTGTAATTATATTTGCCCGTCTTTTTTCTTCTGGGAAAGAACCACAAATGTAAGCGTACTCATTCGAAGTGAAATACAGATATATAAGTCCTAGTGTCTAGGTCAGCCAATATCAATCACTCGACAGTGAAACTGGTTGGTTCTCACTGTTTTCAAGAAGAATCTTGGAGCTATCAAACTGTCAAAGTCGAAGTCTACTGTGGTATCATTCATCGGTGGTATTTATAGAGATCTCGATTTTCGCGAATTGCGAACGGCTAAAAAGTTGGGTCGGTTTTCGGCCTTGGACGGGTTACCAAGGCCAAAAAAGGTTGGGCAAAGTGCCACCTTTAGACGGGATGATGACGTCCGGACGCCGCAAAAAAAGACGGGTGAGGACGCCTGTCCGGACTAGTGTAGTGACAACACACTTGTTGCGTTTTAATTATTTCAAATCAACATTATCAGACACCATCAAGATGCCCGTCCAGATGCCCATCTTAAACAACATATCCGGTAGCGAAACACGACGTTCTGTTTGCGTGTATGACTGAGGTCCATAAAGTGCCACTTTGTGGCAACGGCGTCTGATCATTGCTGTTTTTTGGACCTCTTTGACCACTCGTCCGGACGGTCATCGTGGTGGTGTTCGATAATATTAGTAGTTCCACATTTTTCCAGTCACCGTTTCGTTATCTACAATTGATTCCGCTATGTTTTACTCGGACTTTTCTTCGAGAACATAGAGCAATACAATTTAGAAGCTGATTTCACCATATTTTACTCGGTTTTCTCTTCGGAAACACAATGCAATCAGGGTCAATCATTCACCTCAGACTCACTACGAAGTTGAGATCAAAACTTGTAAACCTGCACAGTAATTTTATTAAGACGCTCTCTCTTTGTCTAAATCCTTTCTACTTGTTATAAGAGTTCTGTTCCCTTATCTAAATAGGTCTCATTTTCGCTAGTCACAATGGTATACAATCGGATTTCTGGACAAGTTTTCTTTTGAGACACATCTCTTTTGCAGATTAACTCAGTTCGTATTTGTCAAAAAAAAAAAAGAATTGAAAAACAACAACTTTTGAGATAAAAGAGTCACTTAAAAAGAAAGTGTGTCCTAAGATAGCTCAAGCACTGATTTCACCATATTTTACCCGGTTTTCTCTTCGGAAACATAATAAAATCAGGGTCAATCATTCACCTCAGACTCACTATGAAGTTGAGATCAAACTTGTACACAGTAATTTTATTAAGACGCTCTCTCTTTGCCTAAATCCTTTCTACTTGTTATAAGAATCATATTAATAGATTTTCTCATTTATTTCTCAATTATGGTTTGCCATACAACTGATATTTGATCACAGAATAAAGGCGAGAGCGGTTAAATGTTTTATAGCTCGTCTGTGAGTTTTAGCGTAAGGTAGCGTTTGCCATATGTGAAGAAACATTCATGCTTCTACTTTCAGAGAATGTATATCCGTAGATATTATCGCTAGGATCAGTTTGTTATTAGAGCCAATCTAACATTCTGCGGATGAAATGGAATGGCTGAGCCCCAATCCTCCGTGCGTCAAACAGAACCAAACTGATCATCGCTACATCCCGAGAGTCACTAACGGCAAAGCGATATTACACCGAGGATACTCACAATTGTTATACCATCAACCTTTCATGCATTTCTCACTTCTGTGCAGTTCTATTTTGAGATCTTTACACAACAAACATTGAGTCTATACACTGACAAAGCCTCTATATTTGGTGTATTTCATGATAAAGAAGAACCATTTTTGATACCCAAAATGAATGAAGAAAAACTGCAACTGTGCGAGCGACAGTAAATAGAAAGGATGTTATACATCTCTATTCTCTCACTCACTGCAAGTGCTGTGTACTTGCTCTGTAAATTGGTTATTTTACAGATTTAGTTCTACTTCAAAAAGGTTCAAAAAGCAGATATAAACTGCAAAAAGTTCGAGTATAAAAGTAGTCTAATTGATAAATAAAGTGCCTTATATAATAGGCATTGTATTGCTCTATGTTCTCGAAGAAAAGTCCGAGTAAAACATAGTGGAATCAATCGTAGATAACAAAACTTTACTGGAAAAATGTGGACGGTACCGGTGCAACATAGCATACCGTACGCACTGGTAGTGCCGGCCTTTTTTCAGCACTGTACGGTTTTTTCGTAGGAGAGTCGATTACGTTTTTCAGAGGAATCTTACACTTTTTCCTCTTACAGATTTTTTTGAATTAAGTAGCTAGTCCAAATCCTGTATCAGACGTTGCTAGGCATGCAGCGGTTATGGTTATTAACCGTTAAGAAGCGTTCGAACGACTAACCGTAACCGTTGTATGTCTAGACGTAGCATCTTCTCATACTCATGGACGATACAATCCTTTGAGTACAAAAGAAGGATGTCTGAAATACAGTCAGAACGTTGCATCCGTTGACAGTAGCATCATTGGTACATTCAAGACGTACGTCTTTAACATGATCCAGACGGAATTTGGGACGTTTCTGTGTAAAGCTTTTTCAAAATAACAGACTGGTCGGGATCCAAAACTTCTAGATTCTGAATTAAATTTCTTTCTTGTAGACATTACAGATGACAATATATTATTGTCATCGTCACACTCTGCATAATCATTTCAGTCTTAGCTATAATGTGAAGAAAAGAGAATTGTGAGGCAAAGCAGTGATGCCTTTCCCATGTCGAATTCACGCGATCGTATTCTTTTAATTCTGATGATTTCAGGAGATCGGAATCTAGATCGATTCTAGATCGATTATCGTTTCGGGAAGGGAGAAGGAACCACTGATAACTTTAAACTTCTCAGGGTAAAAGTGAACCTTTTGGTGCCAAACGATGTTAACAATCGTACTAAGGAAATTTTGTTTCACAATCACTTTTTTTCTTACAAAAAAACTCAAGACCTGAAAACTTAAACTGACTGCATTAGTAGTCAAGTATTTCAGAGTGAGATTTTACCCTTTTACAAAATGTTAATCTAATAAGTTCCTAAAGTCAAGGGAAGCGAGTGCGGACGAGCGTTACGTTGTTTTCTCTCCCATGCTTAAAACATTTTCTATTTTTTTCTTATTATCCATGATGTATATGAGAGCTGCTTTTCTACGAACGAGGTTAAATGTGGTCCTCACTTAGGTCCGCTATCAAGAGTGAAAAGACTGAGAGATTTTGTAATACCACGTCCATTTCGAAAGTCTGTATTACAGACAAACCAAATCAAAGTACAGAGACTCGAGAAACTACTCAAATTGACTAAACAACGGTATGATGCTTTCAAACTTTTGAGAGTCACATAACTCGTGAACTCATGTTGACTTGACTTATATTCCATACTTGGCTTGGAAACGCGTACTCGCTCTGAGAATCTTTTCTGACGGGCGAAAACCTATAGCAACTACTTCTGTAAACTAAGGCGGAAAATGTGGGCGCTTTCACCGTAAAAAGTATCGCTCAATTCTGCAGTAACAAAATCGAGTTACAACGGAATGAGAATAATACTCCCGAGAATACACTCATTTGACTTACACGCGATGGACTTAGTGAATCGACGCGATTCACGTTATTTATTTTAATGACATTTCGATATATGATCGATTTCTTTTGATGTATGTATACGTATACATGAAATTTATTTTGGTAGATAAAGTATACGTATACATGAAATTTATTTTGGTAGATAAATTTATTAACATTCTCTTTACGATTTACGATTAAATGTATAAATAGGAAAGCATATAATAATCTTTCTCTTATTTGTATATATAGACCACTACTCAGTTAAGCAACAGATATCTGTACTTGTTCTGGGAGAATACAATCTAATATTTATTTTATATCAGATTATTCTTAGATTATTCCTGTATTCCACTCTTACACAACATTTCATTTTATAATAATTTTTATATAGATGTATACAGGAACTTTCTTTTCTTTTCTAATTAATTTGATTACTTCTTCAGAGACAATTAACCGCCATGTTTCAAAAGATTACTCTTTTATCAACCTATCAAACATACATATACTTTTCTTTTACAGTTTATTATACTCTGATACTTACTATTTAGACTTTCGTATAAGAGAAATTATTCTGTTTTAATCTTTAAAGAATAAAACAGAGTAACTTAAGGTAATTCGAGACAGCTTCTCTAATTTTCACAGTATTTTGAGCGTACCTAAAGCATTTTTACTCGATAAAAAACGACACTTCGCAGGTAGATAGACGGAACATTTCTCTATCTACTAATGTAAAAATCTTGTTAAAATTCAATAAGACTAATTAGTACTTATCAATTTCCAAAGAGCTCCTATCAAGGTAATTCGGGACAGTCAGTGTGTCTCGCTAGGGTAATTCGGGACAGTCAGTGTGTCTCGCTGGGGTAATTCGAGACAGTCTAGCAAAAATGGTTGGAAGAAAGTAAAACAACTTTTTTCAACGGCAAAGGTTTACCGTTCTAATTAAAAATTATACCGTCTTGTAGAGAATTTTGAGCTCTATCTACCTTGTAAACTGCTAGTCCTTTGGACATATCCTTGAATAATTAATTAGAAATTACGAAAATGAACAAACATAGTCGTTTTTTTTTCAGTTTTCTTGTTTGCGGTAATTATGGACACTCAGCTATTCTGAAGTGTATTTTCATGGTCTCCTGTAGAGAATATGAATACTGTTGTTTTTGAACGGTCTTTCGTTCATTAAAATTAAAAGAAAAATTTAATTAGAAGCTTAATTGACAATCAGCTCACGAACAAGTT
>CAJNOQ010009057.1:0-10617 GCA_905250885.1 Didymodactylos carnosus | reverse complement strand
CTGTTGATCAGCTCCAGCTCCTACTCATGTGAGCTGTTGATCAGCTCCTACTCATGTGCGCTGTTAACCAGCTCCAGCTCCTACTCATGTGAGCTGTTGATCAGCTCCTTTCATATGAGCTTGAAATGGTGTGCTAGCTCCCGCTCTCGGAACTGATATGGAACTGTCACACCCCTACTAGTGAGCTCATATTTTGTTCCGTAAATTATAAGTTTGGAGGTGGGCTTGTATTGAGATCGACTTTTTACATCCTGTAGCAAGGATTATATTAGCTACCATAACCACAATCTGCCATAATCACATTTTCATTGATTTTCTTCTTTTATTTTATTTCTGACACAGTTCATGTTTTCGTTAAAAAAGTTGATTGACTCAGTAGCAATTCAGTATTAACGTGACAGTAAAAGAAGTGAGAACGTTAATACCGCTATTCTCTTTCACAGATCAGGAAGAAAAACAAAAGGAGACATGTCATCGTCGTTAGTACGCATGCGTAGACGTAAAACACAGCCATATATAGAACGGAATGGCTATTGACACTCCCGAAAATGTCAATAAGGAGCTATTGGCACTCCCAGCAAGTGTTTGGGAGTGTCAGCTAGGAGCTACTGACTTGCAAGATTCTGATTGTATATTAGCATTTTGGCGGGCATCTCTCTCATCGGGGAGGGAGGTGGGCTGGTGGATAGTGAGAGTGAGTGAAAAAGCTGAAAATCTTAAATATGAAAATTGGTATAACAAAACCTTATAATAAGGCGAAAATGTCGAGTATTCAAGGTCCTGATGTCCACTCAATCGAACGATAGTTTCACCAAGCAGGCAAGTTCGTTGTCGGTATCAATTTTCATCTATTTGATTTTATTTCACTTACTCTCACGATCCACCCGTCCTCCTCCCTCCCCGATGAGTGAGATGTGAATATACAATCCGAAGTTTTGCGAGTGGCACAATAGATCGAGGAACCTTCAAACGTCGGGCCACTCATATGTCAGATGACGTTCTTATTGACACTCCCAGACAAGTTTTTTGCATCGGAGTACAAATAGCTTCTTGTTGACACTCCCAAAAACTTGCTTTCTTGAGAAAAAATATTTTTAAATTAGTGTGTGGGTAGAGACACTCCCGGGGATGTCAATAGACTCACCCTATATAGAAACTATATACAGTACGAAAGAGATTTATGCATATGAACAGAGTGGACCTCTATTATGTTCGGGACATTATAATCTCAGGACTGAGCTTCTGTTATACGGTGGGCTTCTATTATGTAGGAAGACTTAGCGTGTCAATATGGTGTACCCCGTCCCCCCTTAGAACATAAGGACATGTCCTTCCAAATGGACTGTATTGGAATAATAGTAATTGTCAAAGATGACTGCTAATGAGACAACATTTTGATGATATTGAAGTAATTAAATAATATTTCGGAGCCCCAAATTCTCACTATTATTCACATACAAATATATGTTAGACAAAAGGTTACTGAGGCGCTGATTCAAATCATGAAATGCTATTAGCATGTCACAAGTATTCAATGTAACCGAAGATGCTCGATATAAGGTCATTAAATAATAACTCCCTTGTTATGTAGTCTATTGCCATCGTCAATGGTATACATGGTACAGATATATGGCGCAATGTTTTCGTTCTTACTGTAAAATAATTTTTATAAAAAAGAATTATGGTTCGGCTAGCAATTAGTTTTCCTATGAGTAATCTAAAACAGAGCAAATGCTGAATGAAAGTGTCCCACAGAGTAACATCTCATTTTTCTCAGTTGTTCAACACCATCAATATTAGAATAAAAGAAAACAATTGTAAAAGTATTGCGTGAAATAGATCATGAAAACGTACGTTTGTTTATTGGTGAGATGACAGAATTATTTTTGACTTCGACCTATGTCTAATTAAGTCATACTTTCACAAGAATTCCATCATGCTCTCTCTTGTGAAATAATTATGATGTTGATTCAAAATTTCTGTCCTAACTTTGGTTCTGATATAATGTTGTAATGGAATATCATAGAGATTTGACATTTTTTTGTTACAAAGAGAAAATTGTCTAGTGCAAAATATTGTTCAACAATCATGTTCGATTCGAATACTTTCCTCAGGTCGTAAATATCGCAAGGCATCAAAAAACTGTTTCTTATTCTTTTCGAATCTAAAAAAACTATTCCACCCAATGAGAAACATGGCCTCTTTATCCAGAGATTATTAACGAAGGGATACGCCAATATTGCAGCGTAACAAGAAATTTTCTATTTGTTTTAAAGCGGTCGAAACCAAACATTGTCTAACATTCGACCGAGTTTTCATCGCATGACTATCGCAGACGAAAGATAAACTCTACTTCGTGTTTGAAGTAGCCGCAAACTGTGTGTTTTGCATAAAAGTAGGAAGCTCATTGAGTTCTGTACAAATTGAGTTTTGTGAGATATTTGCTTGAGTTTAATCACCCTGTTTCCTGTTTATTCTCCTAGTTATCGAACAGCTTTTTTCTAATTCCTTGTGATCTAAAATTTTGTGACCTGAGGTAAGCGTTTCGGATTGAACATTGTTGTTAAACAATGTTCCGCACTCAATCTGCTCTTTGTAACAAAATAAGGTCGGATCTCTATGATACTCCATCACAGCGCTATATCAGAATCAAAGTGATTCAGGACAGAAATTTTGCATCACCTGTTATTGAATTTATTGACGAATAAATAAATCAGACGAAAATTTTAAATTGATGATACGCCAATCATATTTTGATTGCATTTATTTTAATCAGGAGAAAAAAATTACGGAAAAGTGATATTCTTTAGCCTTTCTGTTCTATTACTATTTTATCCAGGATGAAATACAGAATATTCGGATTTCTTTTTGAATTCTGTACGTGAAAACATGCAAAATACGATCAGCGTCTGATTTTTATATAATCCAGTTGAAATACTTGAATTTATTGATGGAGAAAGTCATTTCCGATTTATATCTACAAAACAAATAGATAAATTCAACAAGCTTTTCTGACATCTCTTTTTGTTAAACTTTAATTCTCATCCCTCCAGTCTAATGGCCACTGAAATCGGGTACGCCATTGCATCTATGCTCAAAGGTACCGAGACTTTAGATAGCTTGTCCAAGACTATCACGCGGGCGCCCTTGACGGAATCGAACTCTGTATCTTTGAAGTACGTTGTTTGCTTACTATCCGACTCAGCCATGCTGCCTATTCTAACATTTTGTTTCAAGCTCTTCATGTATCTCATATTATGGGTAATTTATTTTTAATACACAGAAAAAGAACAATTATTCACAGTTTTGAGAATAATTAATTATTATTTCCCGAATGGTTGAAATTTTCCTCATCTATTTTCTCATTTTTTACTCTCCTTTGGAATAAAACTGTGAATAATTGTTCTTTTTCTCCGTATCAAAAATAAATTATCCCTGTTGATGATGAGAGATACATCAAGAGCTTGGAACGAAATGTCCGAATAGTTCGTTGAATTTATCTATTTATTTTGTAGGTGTAAATGGTAAATGATTTTCTACGTCATTAGAGCTTTGAAATGCAATAAAATATAAAAAAATTACACTTAAGGTAGCAAACTTCAGTAGATAGGCCGAAAGGTGTGTCAATTGTTGAAGAATAAATAATAGCAGAATTAGCAAGAAACAGAAACTATGTTAACATAATTAGAATGTTAAGCAAGATTCCACTGAAAATCTATAAAAGTATTTTAAACGACTACATGTAATTGAATATATACAATGGTGTAAGAAATCGCCAAAAATCACAGATGAATCGGAGAAGCCAATCAACACGGAAGTGCTTGATACTGAGTGATCTAAAACAGAAAGAATTTAATAATAGACAATAAGATATAAACCACCTTTATCATAATGAAAATAGCTATTTTCCGTTAGAGACGTTTCGTCTTTATTCAAAAGACATTATCAATCAAATGTGACAAACGATAGTTGATTCTGAAGATAGAAAACAAAAAATAAAAATAAAAACTTTTTTCCAAGCATGTAGAACACAACAGAAAAGAACAGATAGAATTTAATAATGTTCTCGCCAAAATCTTTGCTGTACAATCTTCCACATTTATTGTTTGAGTTTTTACGTGAATGCAGTGGTAAATGGCGTAACACGACATTTCCGCGCATGACATTTTCGCGCGCAGCACTTCCGCGCAGAGATATTTCCGTGCTTGATACTACCGCGCCGACACTTACGCGCAAAATGAAGTTTTTCTTGAAACCGAAGCTAAGTATAAATGTTTATGAAAAACGTGAATTATATACCAGTAAAGAAAAGAGCACAGATAAATATCATTTTACAGTTAATGGGTAGTCAATCAAACAATTAAAAGTTGAAGATTGACCTAGCCATTTTAAAATAGTCTTTACGTGTAACAACGTTAAAAGCTTTTACCATATTTTTTATTCGATCATCTATTTTTTCGTATTTTTTTCGTTTAATTTGTGTGCATTTGATTTGAAACTACAGCCGTATTTTGTTCTTCTCTCATGATGTCTTTGATAAATTTGTGAATACTCAGATGATCACCCACAACATTCTAGACATAAAACATTCAATAGAAAAAGGGGTAAAAGATCTAGTTATACGTACATGGAAAGCGTTATGCCATTCCTCAACAGCATTATTTGTACAAGGTAAATCTAAATCAACTTATGAAAAACAATTCCACATTAGCACAGTAGAATGAGGATTTCTTCTACGATTTCTTCGGACTTTTTGAAAGCGTTCATAATAAGGAGGTGTTCATTTTAGAGAGGTGTTCACTATGGGAGGTTTTACTGTATTAATATTTCACAGAAATATTTCAAGCTGTATTTTTAAGTGAAATAAGGCTCAACTTGCATAACATGTACTGCATCATTGCAAATTCAGCCATAAGCAGGTTTACATTTTATAATTTTGCGGTCCATATGGCTAAAACATGGAATAACCGAAAACACAACGTAGCTGTGTCTCCCTGCTGAGAAATATAGGGCTTACGTGTTTAACTGCGGACGAACGGACTGACATTTCGTTCATATGATCCTAGACTTCCCAATTAAGGATCATATTAACGAAATGTCCCGTCCCTAGGCTGTTGTTACATCTAGGATGTAACAATTATTAAGTAATTATTAATTATTAATTAGTAATTAATAAATACGAAGGGAAAAGCGTTTAAACAAATGTCACTACTCTACTGCTGACAGACGGACAGTTCGTTCATATGACCCTAGACTTTCAGTCAAGCGAATATTAAGAATATTAAATGCTGTGTAATGGGTAGCAGCTATAGGAATTGATTGAATTCGTCACTATGTGATAGGTAGATGAAGTTTAGTTATCAAAAATCCTAATGCAACATGTTTTAATGCCTTTCGAAAAGTTTTTGAACTCATTGTATATACGAAGAATGTTAAACCAAAAGCAATATAGACTAATGTTCCACTTAACCAATAGAAGAATCCCTCTCTGGCTATTCTCAATGTTGATTTTATCATATTTGTTGTAAATGACCAATAAACTTGATTGACAGCAAAAGGTAAATTAAATAGGATATAGAAAGCCACTTGGAACAACAACATTCGAAATAGTTGAACATCGTTTTGTTTCATTATGCAAAGTCTCGTGCCAGCCGTGGTTGTGGGATGAACTTGATGACCTTTCTGTTTTATATTGTAAATTGTTAACAGACTAAATCCAATCATGATTAATGGTATTATAATGATATTAAGAATTATATTGTAGAACAGAGCAATGAATTGACGATAAACATTAGACATCATTATGCATGTGCCAGATGAAATATCAGGGCGTGTATGCTTGTAATGATCCAAAATAAACTATTTCCCACAATTAGACGACCAGCTAATTTTCTGCTACTGAGTTGACGTAAGCGACTATGTTGAGAACTGCTTAGAAATCGATCAATAGATGCCAGACAAATGTAAGCCCTCGGTATAATAAGAATAACAAAAAAGTAGGCTCGCAATTTACAAAAGAGTATCGAAGAAGTCGATGGATCAATTTTGTAACCAAAGTTTAAAATGCGTTGTATAATACCAAAATTGAATGTAAACAAATTTGAATAGGATTTAGCCAAAAAATACATTGAACATGGGCTTGATCGTATGGATTTTAGGGAAAATATTAAACAATTTAAAATTATTCCAATATTGCCAATTAAAAGGAAAAATATTATTGCAGAACGTGATAGATCTTGTGTAAGTTTGTTTAGGATACACATAATCATACTGTCATTAATAGACAAGTTACACATTGTAACTAGTGTCAATGAATGAGACTTCTTTAAAATATATCGTCAACACCCTACAATGATAGAGAAGAAAATAAAAATGTATAATTTGTCTGTTAAAGAATCTATTATAATATTCTTTTCAAAGTATCTTGAGAGGAAGAAAAATGACTTCTTAATTAGTTGAATATGATAAAAAAAGATTTCTTTGAAATAGACATTAATCCATTCTGTGTAACGTGTAGAATCAAAAAGAACTCTTGGACTTTTAAGGAGATGCAAAGCAGAGTTGGATTACGTCATTAGTGACATGTTTATTATACTACATCATAAGTAATAGCGCATGTCAATGCAAGGAAAAAATTTTTATGATAAATATCTTATAAATAAATGTTTTTTATGCCATTTAAGCTCTTGAAAGAACATTTAAGGGGAAATAGGCATAAAAAATCCTCTTAAAATTAATTAATAATTCTGTAAATATGTAGACATATGGATCCTTTTTTCTTTTCTTCCTTTTCTATTCTTTTGCGCCAATATATGGATAAGTTCCTTTGCACTGAAATAATTTTATCTTTTACTTTTTCTCGTTTCCCAATGTGCAGTTTGCGAAAAGATTTGATCAGTTGAACCAACATTCTTTATTTTGGACCTACTATAAAAATCTGCTCCACTTTAGAAAAGGTTTTTGTTGAGCAGATCCAATTTATCTAGAAAATGATGATTACAGAATATTATGAATTTCTCAAAAATTTCGGTTTCTTCTTATTCATTCGGAGTGTTGTTCAAAGGAAAAAAAACAGATGTTTCAGTTGCAAAATAGGAAGAAGATTTTTCTATGCCTCTGTAATTTTACAGTTCAATCAACCTACTCTTAGTAAATATCGGGAATTCAGTCTTTTTCATTTCATCTTCACTTCTCATAGAGTTTCTTTAGCACCACATCAGTCAAACGAAATCCAATTGATAAGGACGTTTGTTTGTCATTACGACTGAGGACACTAATTTTTTTTCCTTAAAACAACATTTATTCAAACATATAAGCATATGAAAACATCCGTCATAAAATTATGCATAACAAGAAGTTAACAAATAAACGGTACCAGCAATAAAAAAAGGAAGAAAATAAAATGTACAAAATATAGTCAGCGAAATAATTGTCTAAATAAAAGACACGCCACTGATGCGACACTCTTTGCCCGTTCTCAATCACTTACCCTATCTTTACAAAGTATTATGTAAGTAAAAAGAGTTGGTAAATTTACCTTAAGGCACAGTACTAATTCTAGTCGTATTGAAAAATCATATCAGTTAGCCCGAAAGAGAGATGGTTAACCAATGAAACAAACCACATTTACCATCTTGTTATTTATAATCAAATTTATAAATAGCTCGATTATACTTAGTACATTGAACGCCAGATGTTGTTGTTACAAAAGATGCATTACAATACGGATATAGTTTATAGTAAACATGAGTAATTTTTTCTTAAAAATATCGTGGGAGTAGTGAATGAAATAATATGTATCACAGTGGAGAATTTTCAATAGGCACGTGGACATTTGGTTTTAATTCGATTCTTGTGACTCAAAACACAGTTTCCATAGGTTTTTGCACGTGCTCTTTCCTACGGAACACTTTTCGAAAGGACAGAGTGGTTGGAAAAGGGTTTTCCAGAAAAACTTTGGGTTTTTAAGTTAAAAATGCACTAACGAAGCTCTCCATGAGCTAAATCTTACTTTTTATAGGTTTTCCAGTGTGCTCTATCACGTGGAAAGGTTTCTGAAAGTGAAGAGTCCTCTGGTATGGGTTTTCCAGAATACTTTTTTATACTAGAAAGCTCCAAAACCTACCTATTTCGACATCCTCATAAGTTTTCGCGTGTGCTGATTCAGGATCAATGATAGGAAATTACTAGAAGCATTTCCTCTGTAACCTAGAAAACTGGTATTCCACAGATACCCTTTTTAAGGCAAAGAATCCAGAAACTTCTGGAAATAACTGGTACTCTAAATGTTCCTATAAAAAATTCATGTCGCTCCTATCACTGCCCAAACCAAATAATGCCAAATTAACATGTGCATAGGCACTTGATTAGGCATCCACCGTCCCTTGACCGTCTGGTTTTTTCTCAGGTATTCGTGGTCAAGTCATTGATGAACAAATCTCTCCAAAAACTATAACGATTTCAAGCAGTAAAAGCACACAAGCAGCGGCTTTCGACTTCGCTTCACTCGCAGATCACTACCACTACTGTTCTAGCTTATCACCAAATTGTAGAAACTAATATTTTCTCTTCGAGGCAGTTTTCATAAAACATAAATCCTCTGAAAATACGTCAAAAGACACATTATACGATGCAGTTTTCACGCCGATTCCGAATCTGTCATCATTTTAGTATAAAAGTACTTTGAATACGAGGATATGTGAAGAAGCATAAAAAGCTGAACAAAGAGATTTTTCTATGTGTTCTTCGATGTACTTTTTCAGTATCAAAAATTAAAAAGTTTTTTTAGACCACGAAAACAAGGGTTCCAGAAAGTGTCCTTGGAGACTTAGTCAGGGCAATTAAGAACTAGTCATTTGGAATCAGCTTAGATAGATTACACATTACCCAGGAGGTTTCACTTTAGAAGCGAATTTATCAGGTCGAGAGTTTCCCTATTGATATGTTCTCCGAAAGAGTAGGAAATTCTATATCAGAGATCTATGTAGAATGGCTTTTTAAATCGGAACAAATCCAAAAAAAGCTCTACTTTTTATACAGGTTTTGTTCGGTTTACGAAAATTTTCGTTCTTAAGAGACATTGTCTGAGACAGTAGAAAAGCAACGAGCAAGTGGTTATACTAACATCAATCGATTTGGTCGAAATTTTTGCCACATCGTCTCGCCGTCTTGAACATATTGTGGTTTAAATATCAACTTTGGAAAGTCTTTCCTTCCAGGGTTATAAGCGTCGCACGTAGGACCAGTTAATAATCCAAAAAACGCCACTTTTTAAGTAAAATGTTATTTTCTGCCCAACCCTGCGCGAGAAAACGGTGAATTTTTCGGCAAATGATTCGTACATGCTGCCCCATAATTTTCCAGTTTTCCAAAGATTCGCCAGTTTGACTCCTGGGCCATGGACTTAAAAATCTGAAAATTAGTGGATCTAGGTCAGTTTTTGACGTCAATTCTGAACATGTGATCAAAACTTTTGAGAAAGGTGAAGTAGGATCTTTTCGGAAATCTAGAAAACCTAAAGCTAGCAAAAACTCAGTTTCAATTCGCCAGAAGGATACGGCATTAATACTTGGACAAAATGAAACTTTTTCCGACTTTCTAAAATGTTTTCTAGACTGAGTTAGATAACTTTTAAAACAAGCACTCTTCAAACTTTGATTTTGTCTTGCGTTTCTTGGGATTAAAATGGCAAAAAAAAGTGCTTATTTTAAAAAGTTATCTGACTCAGTCTAGAAACATTTTAAGAAGTCGGAAAAGGTTTCATTTTGTTCAAGTATTAATGCCGTATCCTTCTGGCAAATCGAAACTGAGTTTTTGCTAACTTTAGGTTTTCCAAAAGGTTTTCTGGTAAACCGAGATTTTTTGAAAAGATATTCAAGAAACATTTGACAAAATTTTTAATCACATTTTCAGAGTCGGTGTTTAAAACTAGCCTAGATCCACTAATTTTCATCATTCACACTAATTTTTTCGTTGCATTCTTTCTTTTCTTTGCATGAGTATAGACGTGCTGCATAGTTAAAAGTATATCGCACGTTTTTTTGTTCTTTTCACGTTATATAAAATTCTAATCTAGTGAAATGGTAGATAATAATGATCATTTTCCGTCCCATGATTTTGATGTTGATAAAATCGTGAGTACTGTTGTTAAAAGTTTATTATCAAATGAAGAATTCGTGAAAAACTTGGTCTCGTCTGTTGTAAACGATTTGAAAAATACTGTTAAAGAGGCAATAGTTCCATTGCAAGATGCTAGTAAAAAACAGCAGGTGGTTATGGATAATCATGAAATTCTGATTAAAAGATTAGAAACAGATGTATTCCAATCAAAATTATTGATGAAAACCTTAGAAATAAATATAAATGAGCTTAAGAAATTAAGCTCTACCGTTGTTAATTTAAATGAAAAATATAATCACATTGAACAATATAGCAGACGTGAAAATATACGTATTCACAATTATCCTGAAACAAAGGAAGAAGATGTTTTAGGCATTGTTATGGGATTGGCTAATGATATGCAGGTTAATATTAATGAATACGATATTTCTGTTTGCCATCGCACTGGTAAATCTAAAGATGGGAAACCGCGTCAGTTAATTGTGAAATTCTGTTCAA
>CAJNOQ010009056.1:0-10617 GCA_905250885.1 Didymodactylos carnosus | reverse complement strand
TTTTAACGAACAAAGTAAGGAAAGGTAAAATTTTATATTTATATTGAAATTTAACCATATATTTAAACCATATATTTATATATTTTCCACAAAAAGATCCGTTTTAGTTTTTAACATCGTTTTGTGGAAAATATATAAATATATGGTACAGCTTGTGTAGTTCACATTAGTATAGAAAGTCGAAAAGGGTCTTCTCTAGTTTATTTTAGTTTTAAGTCAAGAAGTGGTCAGAATATAGAATAAATTCATAACCAGTATTGTCGCTTTTGAGTATAGAATAAATTTCAATAAAAATATAAAATTTTACCTTTCCTTACTTTGTTCGTTAAAAAGAAATAACGTCCTATATACATACATACGAGCCATGCAGTACCACGCAATGGATTATACTGATTCCGAATATACAAAAATGTCAAAGAGAAAGCTTATTTTGATATTTTCCATTTCTGCTTTATTTCATTTTATGTGATTTGTTCACTAAATAAGTAAAGTTTGCACACACATTATCTCTGATTATCATGACCCGAAGAGAAAGCCGGAAAGTCATCGTAGTCAAAAAGAGTTTATCCAGTGCTGCATATAAAAGAAGTACGATTTGTTAAACGTTAATTACCAATATTGAGAGCCACATATCTCAAACACTAAGAGGGATCTTTTTCTAGAAAATACATCAGTCTATAGTACAACTTGTGTACTTCAAACTACTATAAAACGTAGAAAAGAGCCCCCTCTGGTTAATTTAGTTTTAATTCGCAAAGTTGTTAGAATATAGGATGAGCATTGCTCTTTTAGACATAATAAATGAATATCTAGATTAAACAAAAAATTTGTTCTTTTCTCGTTTTCTTGATTTCTACGTTCACTTCTATAAGCGCGAAGAAGAAAGGAAGATCAAACAGATGGCTTTCTTTGAAGTCGGAAGGTGAACTGAGTTGTACTATAGTGTAGAAAAACGTGAAATCTCAACACGAAGATTCTCGAGTAAAAATCACAGTTGCCTTAGTGAGATCTTTTCGACGTAGAACGTGATTGACTATTCCTAATATCTAGAATCCCAAACCATTTTTCTTTAGAAATAAAGGTCAAACTTTCATATCTTGTTTCTTTCCTTTTTGTTCCACAGTATAGTTCAGTAGCACCATGAGTCTATTTTATCATTAGTCTATGTAATACCTGAAAAAAGCGATGATGAAAAATGATTCTTATTCTTGTGTTCCACCTAATGTGTTAAAGATAGAAGAATATATTCAAAAAGTAATTATTATACAGGATGCAGTTTGTTTAATGAGAAAAAGAAATCGCTTAAATTGAATGACGGTAAAATATAGTTTAAAATGTCGATTTTAAATACCAACCAAAAACAAACAGGCAAATGGTTTTAACGAAAACATTAAATCGACTGTTAAACAGAGCTTGTGTTCCACATGTTGCTACAACGTTATGATTGCCTAAAATCGAACACGCTATCGGATTCATTGCGGCACAGGCTACTGCGTTGCAAGTCGCAGATCCACATATGACACCGAGAGCAATGTATGTTTGAGGTGTTGGAGTACACGAACTGCTACCTTGACAACAATCACAATTACAATGAGTACTGGACGTTGATTGAATAATTAACGACAAGCATATGGTAAATAATATCAATTTGTTCATTTTAAATCACTATAAACAAAAAGCTTTATAAAGTTCGAAGATCACATCCTTGCCACAAGGTTTCTCAGAATGAATATATCCAATGCGATTCATGTTTACTTTTGACTGTGAACAAATGAGGATGAACTCAGTATCTCGTTCTTTTATCATGAATTTGTCTCGTATGCAGTTCTAGAGCAAAACAACTACAGAAAATGTGTTTTTGACGGCAGCAAGAAGGCTGTGACGTTTTGAGTAGTATGGAAAATAGGGAAGTAAAAGGTTCTCAATTTTCCAAAAAGTTGATTTTTATTTTCTCCTCCACTCGTGCAGATCTTGCATGTCAGTTGGACCGTTTTGCGACATTTGCTGCCAAACCTGTGACTACGCATGCGGTGAGTCAGTAGAATAAAAATAAGGACCGTGAAATCAAACAGCATATTTTGTAGCCCAATTTATTTCTCGTCTAATGAGCTAAACGGAATATTTAAAGATTCTTCCTGAACAGAAAAAAATCAGCTTTATTTGTCGGTTCTAGATGAACCCAAGAGAAAAATGAGTACAAAGACGACGCTATTCATTTAATATTTGGCCTTGGACGATAGGTGAAGGGGTGATTTTGACAGTCGAACTAGCTCCGACTATGAGGAATATTCTTCAAAGAAATGGCTCAATTTGATCACGGATCGTACAAGATACTGGCGTAGCCGTGTTCGATGTTTCAGTGGCACAAATGATTCACCAACGTCCTATATGTATATGCAATAAAGAAAAAATCAGTCAGTACGAACCTTTCGTTTGTATTTACTGTGTGAATAGTTTTTACCTTCCAAATGTATTGTGCTCTAATGACTTTGATACAAAACAAATCCAAATTCTACTTATTATGAAGTTAATAAATGTAGGCTACCACTATGAATGAATAACGAATATACATTTGACACAAACAAATACGCATAAAAATAGCACCGTCTCTACTTTCTTCTATAAAAAAAATTGTTCCCTTTTTCAAATATATGTAACCAACATACATTTCTTTCTCCGCAAATATCGTTTTTAATATCATACTACTGAATAAAGCACTGAGTGTGCCTGCTATTCAACCGTTAAAAATGAAAAAGAAATTATGTAAAATAAGCAACTTTTTTTGAACAGCCTGTGTCGAAAGTGCTGACACTCAGTCAGACTGAGAATTTTAGAACACAAATCTATTGTGGAACTTCAAGGTCTCGAAAGTTGCCTTGTTAATACCATCCGAAATTATCTATTTCGATCACTCCATTTCATCGAGAAATAGCACGCGAGTTCTCAAATATCAGTGTTCTTTTGATATTTGATACTCATCGAGCTGCTTTTTTGCGGTTTCTTAGGAGATCGGCAATCCGGCTCAAAAATTAGGTACAGACTGGAGGTTTTTACGCCTTACTTTATGAATACAGATGCCACTAGATTAATTTATTCTCGAACAAGGCGTAAATCGAAACAGATAACTGCTGTGAAAATCATTGTTAAATAAAAATTCCTTATGTCCTAAGTGAACTTTCTGTGTATACCTCGCATCATTTTCAGGCTCATCAAAACCTTATTACCTTTCAAGACACAGTATACTACCGTTTTTTCGGATAGTTAAAATTCCCAATAAATCGTCACATATACCATCAACTTTGCTGCAAAAGAGAAACTGAAAGAGAAACTCAAAGCTTTCTATTAACGCTTCTAAAACTCTCTTAGAAAAAGAGTCCAAAATAATTTCGTCAAAAAAAATAGCGAAAAATGGCCGCATTTTTCTTCTTGACCTGAAAGATTTGTTCTTCGACCTGACGTAACCGCCTCGCAGCTGTTTGAAGTTTGCGTCTCTGTTTGGAATTGGCGATATAAACTAAAAATGGAGAATAAAAAGAAATTGAAAGTACAGAGTAATAAATGTATTTTTCACATAATTTTAGATGTCTATTATGCGCTTTATTGCCATATTTACGCTAATGGGAACTGGTATTAGTATAAAGACAACACTGAAAAAACAGGTAAAGAAGGAATTGTGCATGGAGCATCAGGTGTTACATTTATATTAAAAGACAGATGTCGATGGGTGGAATGGCTGCAAAGTTTCGCTATGACTATACCTTTGACTCAACATTTTGTCATTTTATATCACTAGATCTGTCTAAAAGCATAGCCATATGTACCACGTACACAAAATCACCATTGCACACTACACTATCAACTGAGACATTTAGACAGAACGTATACAAGGCGATGTTGTAGCAACTACCTGAAGAAGTATTAGTCAGATCTAAACGCTCATTACCTTTAATATTTGCCAACACAAGCAAACAATGAATACTCAGAGTACAACGATATATCGACTACAAGAAACCAGTATACAGGAGGCTAAAGTACTAAAAAGTTGCATACATAACATAGGAGCTGTTGAAGTCGAAATGACATTAGTAATGAGAGATCAACATGTACTTAAGAGTGCCAGTACTAAAAAAGAACATAGCAAATGAAATTCAGTCTACATATAAATGGATAGTAGCTAGCATAAACCGTAATAGAAAAAATGATCCGAATATGGATTTTCTGCCCATGCATGAACATGGAGAGATATTAGAGACGCTATACGAATGGATAACAAACGGTACCGACCGTTTTCCAGGGATTACTATTGCTACCTTCGTTCAGCAACTGCTGAGCGCCATAGAATTCACATTTGATAGCGACGGTGATAAGCAGTACAAAACGACATCTATATTAGAGGAAGATTATCTCCGTCATATAGCCAATATGCATGTCTTAATGCACTTTTTAGTAGCTAAAGATTCGTATTCCTAATGTTATCAAATTGTTCCTATACCTATATTCACATCTTCAGAGAAAGGTTTTTTACTCAACCATATACCGAGATATATAGCTATTGATGAAGCATACTAGAATTTGAAGGTGATCTCGCTAAACATCAATGTAATTCTAGCAATGGATCTACAATTTGTCGAGAGATATTCGAACTCAGAGCATATATCGAGAATATATGTCTGAGAGAATTAATAGAAGACGATAAGTTTCTGTCTTGCACAGGAAGCATAACCGGAATAATGTCACCATACACTAAACTTATTTTCCTTTTTCGTTTTAGATTTAATCTGTATCCAATAATGAGTGGATCCTTTCCAATGCGTGACCCTTTGAAAATGTAGGACTTCTCCCATAATCGACGATAATTTGATTTGAAATCCAGTAATGGACCACTCTCAAAGGTATGATGTTTGATAACTTCGCCTTTCTTCTTCTGTTGTTTACATTTTCGTTTTGTTGTTCGCTTGCCAGAATCCACCTCTTGTCTTTCTTTCTCTCATTGTGTTGGTTTGTAGAGTAACTTTCGATGCAGTTGTTGATAGACTTCGACATCTAATTGTTTCCATACGGACCTTGCATCTTTTGATGGTGCAGCCGCTGTTTTATGAAAGAGTGACGTTTTCAACTCGCCATTTTGATTCTCAGTGTGTGTGTGTGAGATGCTGTATAACTATTCGTAGATTCCACGCAAATCGGTCGAAATATTCTTGAAACACTGTGTGCAATGTCAGGCCAGAAAACCAATGAAGCAGCATGTTGTGTCCAAACCTGTTGTTTTATTTTCATCTATGTGTTTCGTTCGAGGACTACCTTGTCATTCACAATCTCTAGGATGTGTTGAAAGAGCTGATGGTGTGTTGACCGGAGTGTTAAGGAAATGGATGGCGGACGAAGATTCAGTTCATTGGTCTGAAGGCTTACTACCGATTGTTTATGGAATGAATACGAAGTTCTTTGGTCTAAAGCCGCGTTCAGATGTGGAATTTTCTTTCTTTCTTTCTTTTTATTTTGGTGACATACCATGGTATATAATAAAAGTTCAGACATAAGAATGACTTGCAACAGAAAAAATAAATATGGAATTCACGGTTTCTGCCTATCATGACCAACAACTAGAAATAGCGAGAGAAATGCTTTTCACACTAGCTTTTGGGGCAAGATGAGTGCATTACATATAAGTTATACTTTACGCTGCCACTACCGATTGTTTATGGAATTAATACGAAGTTCTTTGGTCTAAAGCCGCGTTCAGATGTGGAATTTTGGCGAGTAGTTAAAGAGAACAATATTTTGGACGAAGACGATTTGCCGAGTAATGTAGAGGAAACTGATGAAACTCCAGCTGAGAAAGCCACTTCACACTTGCTTGGTTTGGACGATGAATTAGATACTACAGTTGTTAATGATGCAAATGAAAAAGATACTTCTATGTCTGCTGGTCCGGTTTATGTTGACACCACTGCTTCTCTTGCTATGTTGCTCACTTATTCGGTTACTGGTCTCGATGATGGTACAACACTTGTTAATCTTATTTCTTTTGATTCTCCGAAATCTCCTTCAAGGCCTATTTAAGATCTTTCCGTTGTTTTTGATGTTGCCATTCTAGACACTGATATGAAAACCACCCAAACTTATGATCTTCTCAACGAGTTGGTAGCACTTTGTGACTGTGTCGAAACAACTTCTCAAATGACTCTTTCAACTCCTTCTGCAGCTTCCACAATAAACTCAATTCATTCCCCTTCACAATTGCCACGGCGTGATTCGATACGAGAGAAGACAACTGAAAACTATGTTGCTACTGCCAATAAAAAGAGGAAACTTTACGATGATCATTTAACAACTTTAATTTTTATCATATGAAACTTTGATTTTTTTTTCAAACTCTGTATCAATAATACAAATAACAACCCAGATCTATAACACGTTTAATTGGATTAAGTAATAAAATGTAACGTTAGAAAATCTTTTATGTTTGACGACGCATCCTGCGGGTGAATAGAAAACTTTTCATACTGAGTGTACAACAGTAACGTGTCAAACCACCCACCATTCATTTTATGAAACTGCTATGAATCTCAAAAAACGGTTTCTGCTAGAAAATCGCCCAATATGATTTTGAGCGGAAATGCTTCCCTTTTCACTTTCCAACACTTCCCATTTTCAAAAAATCCTTCTGGTGTCTTTGAAAAAAAAATTACATTTCAGTTTTCGCCACCGGTTCAACAAAAGCCATTTACCGTTTTCCGCAAATTTCTCGTCCGATTTCAAAGTCCTTGAGCAAAGCGCATACATAGTAAAATAGAGATCTTTCTGGGCTTCAAAATAAGCTATAAACGAGGTTTTCAAAAATATGCCCATACAGGGCAATTGTCGAAATACTAGACAAATATCATCAAGTTCACCTGTCTTAGTGCTCTAAAGGAATATTTCTTGAACTCATCTCTTCAGACCCGGAACGTTTTATATACAGAAAGATAGAGAATTTTCTAGGCTTCAAAATAAGCGAGTAAAGCGCGCTGAGGAAGCCGTTTTCAGCGGCGGCGGCGAAGTTCTTCGTATGTCATGTCATAAAGTCTTTCTGTGGTCCCTACCACTGTTACAAACATTAGACGTTCCGTTTTCACAGAAATATAACGTTGTCTCCCTCTTGGCACGTGGATCTCTTCTTTTGTAAAATGGTTTCTCACCATACTTCAGTTTATTTTCATCAATTCAAAAAGTTCAGTGTTCTAAGGTACAATAAATTGAAGCCCAATAACAATAACGCATGATACAAGCCGAAACAGCAATAATGCCATTTTAATCTACTTGACCATAGAATAGTTATCATGAATAAATTGTATTTTTCCGACAGTCTCCGATGCAAGTTGTGTTTGTTTGGCAGATAAAATTAAGCCAGCAGTCGAAAATACTTGTTCGGATGGTGTCGAAGTAGCTGGGACGGCCAGAACTATCCGAGCTAGCTGCGCCAAATGTAGATATAAGTTTTTCGCATTTTTCCACCACAATAGAATCATCGACTGAAGCAACTTCTCTTTGGACCTTCCGATGGTTTGGAGATAACCGTCAATATAAATTTTCGAGAGAGATGGGTCCAATATGAAACCTGCACACGTGAGTTCAGAAATGGGTAAACGTTTGTCGATATTTTTTTGACTTAGCGTTTTTTGAGATCGGCAATCCGGCTCAAAAATTAGGTACAGACTGGAGGTTTTTACGCCTTACTTTATGAATACAGATGCCACTAGATTAATTTATTCTCGAACAAGGCGTAAATCGAAACAGATAACTGCTGTGAAAATCATTGTTAAATAAAAATTCCTTATGTCCTAAGTGAACTTTCTGTGTATACCTCGCATCATTTTCAGGCTCATCAAAACCTTATTACCTTTCAAGACACAGTATACTACCGTTTTTTCGGATAGTTAAAATTCCCAATAAATCGTCACATATACCATCAACTTTGCTGCAAAAGAGAAACTCAAAGCTTTCTATTAACGCTTCTAAAACTCTCTTAGAAAAAGAGTCCAAAATAATTTCGTCAAAAAAAATAGCGAAAAATGGTAAGAAGTTCTTTCTGTTTTTAATTTTTTTCTACGATGTTCAAACTTCAAAGCAAATAGTGCGTTTTGTAGAGAATTCAATTCTCTATCCGACAGCATAGTTTTTAGATTTTTGGAACGAAATAAGTAGATCATAAAATTCAAATTAAAAGCCTCAAAAAACTATTCTATTCTAACTAATTCCATTTTTCTGTGTATTAAAACATTCTTTTCTCTAGAGAGTAAGGATGCATTAATAACGCGTTAGAGTCTGTCTTTTTAGTGAATATAAGAAAAAACTATGTGTGTGAACGGTATGATTTTAACTTGAAAATTGAAGACGTTACACCGATATATGTATATGCGAGTACAATGGAAAATAATATAAAGTTTAGGACGTCCGGCAGATAGTAAAAGAGAAAGTAATACAACAGTTAAAACGAAAAGTAGTAGGCAACAGAGAGAGAAAAATGATAAGTTCGGGCGAGAACGGTTGCGATTGCGTCGATATTAGGCAAGAATGATCGAAACATGATGAGAGTCGTGTTCCAACGTTTGCGCACCCGTTTTTTCAGTGTATAAAATTGTTTGGATTCGGTCGAACGATTTATCAGATGTTCTTCACGTGCTGTCGTCGTTGTCCGAAGCAATGCGAGCGGTGTATTGTCATCGTCATCCTCTTCATTAAGTGCAATCGGAGACGACATATCAGCATCCAGTAATTCAGATACGATACGAAAGTCTTCAATAATAGAATCATTTGAGTCATTAATCAACAATAAGGAGGCATGAAGTAGCTCATTTTCACGATATCTCAATTTGGAGAATTTGCTTGAACATTGTCCAACAATGCTGATAGTCCATCTATTTTGGGAATCACATCAACCATGAGTAAATTGTGCAGATCATGGGCAGCGCACGGTAAATGCATAATATGCGCGTGACGCCACGCTTTTTGCACATTCGAGCCTTTGTCCGATACAATAATGATTTTGACAGCATTCAAACCAAAATCATCGCAGACTTCGATCAAACGTTGCTTAATTACTTCACCCCTATGCGGGTGATCGAATGGCTCATTTCGAAGAGTATACGAGCGTAAAATAAATAATGAATCAACGAAATGAAGAGTGAAGCAAATATAAGAGCGATCCCTATATTTGTCTGTCCACATGTCGCATGTCATGCCACAAATTTAGTTTGTTTAAATGGAAGGGATTGAGTGCCGCGCGAGAAGGAATATCGTCAACACTGTTGACAATACCATGTGCCATCAAAAGATCTTGGAAGCCTTCATTGGACACGGCAGAAAATGGTAGCAGATCGCGACAGCACATCAATGTTATGTCGGAAGCAAGTTGTTCTTTACGATCTTTGCTCGACCTCGTCGGTGCATATGTTGACGATTTGAAGTAGTTTGAAACATGCTCAGCAGTCGTTTTCACTTGTTCTTTACTGACGATTCTGTGTTTTATAGAAAGATGTAAAAGCATGTTTCCAGTGCTCACATTCTCGGTGTAATGAGTAAGTTGTTTCTGTATCGATAACGATGACAACGGGATGCTCGTTGAGTTGTTTGTGAAAACAAAGCTTGCAATAAATAGTCTTGCTATCGATCGCTTGTTTCGTTGCTGATGATGTCAGATGACAGAAGTGCAAGAGATTGACCGGCCTTGAAAGGACGGAGTCTGATGTGAATATCTCGAGTACAGTGCGTCATCCTAGTGGAGTAGTCACGTATTTCTTCGCTTGCGAGATACAATATAATGATAGCAGCAGTGTTAGTGGTGTCAATGAAAGTGCAATGCGACGCGTCTATTTATACGTTTCTTACATTTTTGTTCTGTCGCCTAATTTTTCAATGTTCAATACAAGCGCTTGTGTAGAACATTGAAAAATTAGGCGACAAAATAGAAACGTACGAAACGTATAGACGGAGGCGTTCGCATTGTTCATTCATTCATATGCCTGATGATGACCTGAGTTAGAGATTGAAAGCGCATCTTCATCGTTACTTGTTGTGTAATAGTCAAGAAAATGATATTCATAGCAATGGTTTACTCTCAGTTCGTCCCAAATTGCTCACTCTCACACCTGCTCGCGCCTTTGATGTTGTTTGATCTTACAAAGCCAATTTAGGACGAACTGAGAGGACACCCATAGCAATTCGTTACTTTATTTGTTCCAAGTCGGTCGTGCCATTGTATAATTCTTATACTGCCCACGTCACCGACGACAGAATGAAAGAAAAGAAGAAAGAGCGGAAGGCAGCAATTAGATATTGGAATACACGACTGACATCGTTTGTGATCATTGACAGTTGGTAATTTAGAAAAGGAAGAAGTTTGAACTGTACACCCTAATTCGATCAGCGACGGCGGCGGAAATTTTATCGGCGGCTAACACTTCTAGTTAGGTGGAACCCTAGAGAAAGAATTTTTGACAATTTTTATTAGTTTCTGATAAGATTCTTACAAGATTCTTATATAAGATGTTGCACGGAAGTGACAAGAAATTCACTGGTTCTGATAAGATTCTTATAAGAAACTTATAAGATATTCATAAGAAAGTAACAAGCCGT
>CAJNOQ010009055.1:0-10617 GCA_905250885.1 Didymodactylos carnosus | reverse complement strand
TTAAGAACCGAAAATGTTGATCTTCTTTATTTATTTCGATTTTATACTATTGACTTATGCCAGCAGTTAGAAAATGAACAAGTGTATCTCCAAGAGAGACAAAAACTGACACTATACCGATGTCAAATTATGTCAAAACAAGAGTTTGAGAAACTCAAATCGAACACTGGTATTCTAATATCCACAAATGGTTTTTTTTCGACAACAAAAAATAGGAATATCGCGTTAAGGTTTGCTGCACCCTCGAGAGGTCTCGATCTTAATACGCTCGTTCTGTTTGAGATTAAAGTTGATAAACAATTGTCAACGACAATAGTTGCTGACATAGATAAATATAGTCGAAATGAAGGTGAAGAAGAATATTTATTCAGTCTGTGTGCTGTATTTAGAATCGATGCAGTAGAGTTTGATTTATCATTGAATTTGTGGAAAACTCATATGACGGCAACAGATGACGGATCTAAACAGCGAGAAGATTATCTTACTTATATAAGTCAACAAACGGTCACAGGTGAATATACACCAACTATTCTATTTGGACGTCTTTTACTCTGTGAAATGGGACAAATAGAGAAAGCCGAAAAATATTTTAATATGTTATTGAAAACGTTACCATACGATCATGCAGACATGCCGGCGGTGTATAATAATATTGGAAATGTCTTACGTCGAAAAGGTGAATTGAATTTGGCACTGGAAAACTATACAAAATCCTATAACTTGTGTCAGCAACGTTTGACTTCAGATAATACTCAACTAGCAGAATCATTAAACAATATCGCACTTATTCATCGGCAGAAAGGCAATTATGATCTAGCTATGATGCATTATCGACAGGTATTCGCGATCTACGAAAAGAATTATTCCGGTGATCATGTGACGAAAGCAAAGACAATGGACTGCATTGGTATGGTATACAAATTGAAAAAAGACTACATAATGTCACTAGATTATCTTCATCAAGCATTTAGAATGTTTGAACGGGTATTGCCTGCGGAACATCCGGTGCGTGCACAAACCCTTGGCAACATTGGACTCGTTTACGAAGACCAGAAAGATTTCGATAGTGCTCTGCAATATTACCAACTTCAATTAGAAATGGAAGAGAAAATTTTATCCAGTGAGCATTCAAACCTTACCCGTGATTTAGATTCAATTGTACGCATTCTCAAAAAAAAAGGTCAACATGAAACTGCTCTGAATTTCTGTCAGAAAAAACTCTCAACACAACGGGCAAACTTACCGAAAAATCATATAAGAATTGGACATATGCTTAAGACACTTGGTGATATATTTCGTGACAAAGAGCAGAGTAGCAAGGAAGCCTTAGAGTGTTACGAACAAGCTTTAGCTATATTCGAAAATTGCAGTCCAACAAATCATTCAGGTTTGATTGATTGTTTAATTGCAATTAGTGGTCTTTATTCCAATGCTAATCGGTTTGATGACGCTCTGACAAACCGATTCAAAGCGTTCGATTTTCAACAGAGAATACAATCACCAAGCAATCCATCTCTGGCTTGGGCATTAAAGGACATCGGTCGGATTTATTTCTGTATGAATAAATACATACAAGCACTCGATTATTACATGAATGCATTGAAAATATTCGAAAAAAATTATGATCACGAACATAAGCATGTCAAAAATATTCAAAATCAGATTGCCACAGTAAGAAATAAAATTGACTTAGCGGGAAAAAACAATGTGAGTCCATTTGGTACCATTCCTGATCATGATATCAGAACAAATGATAACGGAACGGTACTAAAAATAACAAAATCTGTATCTTCCATTACCACAACTGACACTGTAAAGAGCAGAATATGTATCGTTCAATGATTATGAATCGGTACGTTTATCTTACTCAAAAATCAATTATCTTTCTTCTCAAATGAGCAAGAGTCTGATCGGAATGCATAAATGCTGCGTTTATCCTTGCTGTCCAAAAAAAACCATCTGACAGATTTATCTTGTGGAATCTCTTATTCATTATTTATAAAATTTTAACTTCACTCACTTTTCATTGAAGAAAGATGTCTGATAAACACAACTAATTGATTCAATGGCACTCAATATTCCATATCAGTTTTTTTTCATCTATTAATATAATCTAGCTATCATCTGGTTCTCACTTTAAAGCATAACTACGACAAAACATTAATAACAACACGAATATTTTTTTCTACTTCTCTCTTATTTTTTTTACCACTAAAATTGTATATAATAACAATAATATCTTTTAGATATCTTGGATCTGATCATCACCTCTAATCCAAAAGGTTGACCATTGATCCACCATTAGATTGTAGTGATCATAGCCTCGTTGAATTTGAATTATATAGTTGTTTAACACAAAACAGTAGAATCGTACGCACGATTTATGACTATAAGTCTGCGGGATACGGTTAATAACCGTTTCAGAAAAATTCCACTTGATCAAATTCTTCGAAATTATAGCAACATTAGTGAAAAGATACAGGCTTCGGAGGAAATTCGGGTTGAACACATAAACAAATTTGTACCACATAAATCTGTTGTAATCGAAACAAAGGATCAGGTCAGGTTCGGTTCAACCATGAATTACGTTTATTGTATAAAAGGAAGGAAAAACTGTCTCGGAAAAGTAAACACTCACAATATCATTTTGACCAATACTTCAAGAGAACAAAAAAAATGTAAAGAAGCGTGCGTTGCGGCAAAGGAGAGTTATTATAAAAACATAAATTATAAAGTTTGTGCGTCCTCTAAGTATTGGTGGAGCTTGGTTAAACATACGATGGGCCGTGAGCGGTATTCAACTGTTTCTGCTTTAAGGAAATCCTTTATGAGTTGGCTGTTAGTGGTTAGTGAAATACAGCTATTTTACGATCAAGATCTCTGGAGATGAGGTTTTGGAAAAAGTTTTATTCTCTACGCTTAATCGAAATATATAGTCCAGATAGTTGTAAAGAAATTTCGTTCAGCACAGGAACGTTGAAGACTATACGTCCTAAAAAAATTCCATAATTTTACATGATCAAACCTCTTCGCATTACTAAGGTCATCTACGATCACATCTTTTATTTAGTAATTCTTTGTATTGATTAATAGATTATCAGCTATAGGTTATCAGGTAAATTTTCTCATGTTTCTTTCGCATAGGCCACAAAGTAAATATACCATTGGATGGACCCTAAAATTCTCTACAAAATGTGTGTAACATAACAGTTAACTGTACAGCTTATCCACGTAACGCGACACTTCGCTGATCAAGTATTTTTTTCGAAACTGAACAAAATCATTAGTGTCACGTTGTAGAGCGCATTCGATAGTGTCATGAAGTGTGCTTTTTACGGGCCTAAAGCAAAGTTGAAATCATAAAAACGTTGCACCATCAGTTTAATGCAGGTTTGCGGATCACGTTCTTTTCAGTGTGTTTTTTTAGACTTTTTTAACATTAAAAAATCGAGATAGGAATTCCTTCAGGCATGGTCCACAAATAATCGCCCACGCTCTTTCTTTTGGCGCAAGGACAAATTGAATCCGTTGCTTTGTTATCGCACAGTGGCTGAAGAAATGCTTAATAAAAGTCAATGTAATTGCGTCACGAAAACACCTAATTTTAAAAATCTTGTTATATGAACCATTGACTTTCCACCAAAAAAATAGTTCACTATAATCAGTTTTTAACGGCGAATCCAAAGAACTACTTTTTTTCATTAAACAAGCGCATTTAATTGTAGAAAAGCGTGACGCAATTACGAAAACTTAATCAGTTGGTAGCGCTTTTTAGCTGAATTATAGAGTGCTATTTTTACTGGAATAAGCGAAATAATAAAAGAGTATTGGTCAACTAAACGTGTGCTACTCAGATCTGCCACTAAATTTACTGAGCACGTAGAGCATCATGTGTGAATAGAACTCGTTGACCTTCTATATACAGAATGTACTTAACGCTTCCGATACAGCTCTGTGTCCATCTGTCTCCTGCGTGTATTGTGATCGTTGCTTTGAGAGAGCAGGAGAGAAAAGAAAAATCTGATTTACTAGCGAGAGAGAAAAATGTAACCTGCACACTCACCCCTTATATTTTGCCGAAAGCTAAGCATAAAAGGACGACGCATCATGCACTTAATCATGGGAAAGGCACGATTGATGCGATTGGAGGAGTTGTGAAACGAGTAGTTTGGTCTGCTGTGCTTAGAGGCGAAGCTTGTCATTGCATGTTCTCGATACTCGTGGCCAAGAGCCTCCAAAAAAGGTGAATTAAGTCAAAATAAATGGAAAGAGGGTCCTAAAAGATAAAAGCCAGTTAGACTCTGAGGAAGCGCATGAGCAAAATAGAAATATTTGCCGACTTTGTAAGCAGTAAAAACGGTTTTTCATACTCATTGTAGTTGGATTTAGCTGACTTTTATGCATACTAATGCAAAAATGCATAGAACTGAAAAAGTGTGTAATTTCGTCACGAAATAAAATAAGCATTTTATTCGTCTGGAAAAGCGTTTTGCAAAACTTTTTTTACCAGTCGATAGCCCGAGAGGCGCTCTTCAAAATGTTTTCTAGGATGATTCAGATTGGATCATTAACTTCGCAAGAAATTACAGTTTTACCAGTAAAACCAAAAATTTGCGGCCTTTTTTTGTAATTTCGTCACACTCCGTAAAATTGTTCTGGAACCTTGACATTAATTCCGAGAAACTTAACTTTTTTACCATAGCTGGAGGTCCAAAGCCTGCGTCGAATGACGCTAGAATCAACTTTCTAGCTCGTGTAGTTCGCAAAAAAACTAGAGTTTTGTGCGTCAAAAACGTAATTTCGTCACGTATGGACAAGCTGTGCGGCTGTTCCGCGTCATACGAGTCTGTTTGTTTTCATCATTTTAATGAACAACGTTAGAAAGCATCTAAAAATGTCGGTAAAAATCCGAAAACTATTTCTAAAACGTCTTCGAAAAGCCGAAAAAAAAACTGTGAACACACGTAAAACTACGTTTATCGGTGGATCGGATGTTCTCTCGTGTTTTCGACAAGTTCTGGGTGTCTGAATTTTGTATTCTATCGTATGAGATGAGAGGAGTTCATCCTCCCCATTGCGTTTGCCATGGCTGGTAGCTTCGTATGAATTCGTCTCCTCAGAAAACATGGAATACAAAATTCAGACACCTACAACGCATGGGTGACGTCCTGAAGCTCTGTGTACATCTTCTGTAGAAGATGCTGGAAACGAAAAATAATTTTTTCTAAACTGACCGTTAACGGCCGTAAACAGTCACGGCGCAGTTACGGCCGGCGTATTTACGGTGTAGTTAAGGCCGTTTACTGCCGTATTTGCACCGTATTATGCCGTTTACGATGCAAATACGACCGCAAACGGTGATTTACGGCGGTCGTATAGGACTGTACAGAAGAAAGCATTAGCTCACTTCACTTAGTGAGCTATTTGGATGATGATTTTGATAGAATACATCTTGAATCTGAAAGTTCCGACGAAGAAGTGACAAATGACGAGGTCAATTCAAACGTCTGGAAGGAAATTAAATCGGAATCGGATGATGAATTTATAGAAGGTCATGGTCTCGTCGAAGAAGTAACTTCCACGTCAGAAGACAATACAATCGATCCTATCGATTGCTATCGACATTTCATTACGGACGAAATTATTGACCTGATGGTACGTGAAACTAATCGCTATGCGGAGCAATACTTGCAAACTCATGAGATTAGCAGACGGTCAAAATTTCGTCAATGGAAACCGCCCATGTAGAAATTTCCAAAAACGTTTATCAAATTTTACGCAGAAAACGCATGCAAAAACCTAAGTGAAGTAACGCAAAATATGGTTACACGAGCGAAATTAATGCAACTTTTTGTGAAAAAAAAATTTTGCATAATTCTACAAGAGCGAATTTTTTGCGTTACAACGCATGCAGAATTTTCTGCCGTATTTTGCAAAAAAGTTGTTTGGGTTAACGCAAGAATGCAGTCGGCGTGTGCGGTATTCTGAAAACATTATCACGGGCAGGTCCATCGAACCCGCCCATAGGCAAACCTCGCGGCCCTGACCCCGCCGACTAACCCACCCTCACCCTCACCACTCTCCTCGAAGTTAAGAGGAGCAGCTTAGAAAAAACTTTCTAAGTGACTCCATAGTGGAAAGCGACCATTGATATAGATATAAGGCTGCACAAATTCCGCTTTTTCAAATTATACACTAAAAACACACACATTTTTTAAAATTCAGATTTAAAGCATTGGAAGGCTTCGGACACTATTTCGGACCTGCGATTCAACTTCGATTTTTGTCTTTCTAACGAGTTCACATGTATTAGCGGCGCGGAATTGTCGTCTTTAATGCGTTCGAATGCCTTATTATGTTGCATGAATCTAACATATGAGAATCTCTTAATAGATTAAAAGGACCTGTGGAGGTCCGAAATTTCTTTCTGGGTTATACTAGTATTCAAATTTGCATTTATACTACAGGAAGGGAAAAGAAATCACTGTATTCTTTAGAAGGAGGATTTAATAAATCATTGTCGCTTGTACATGTACCTCGAGTACATCAATGTAAAAAGTCGAACAAGAAAATGTTTTGGTGAAGTCACTCACGCGTTTACATCGACGCTTATCGCTTATGGTAAAGATTAACAAATACTGCCTTAAAAAGGTTTGAAAACACCGATCTCATGATAAATTTTAGATTGATGATGTATGGTGGGACAAAACCAAATCTTTTTCATACTAGAAACTTACATACTATATTGAATATGTAGTGAAAAGACAGGACTTGTTGTATATATATATTTTATATTTTTATTTTATTAATTTTATGTTTTACTGAAGAAGATTGCACATGGCGATCGAAACATCTTGATTGTAAATAAATAAATAAAAAACTACGAAGATAAAATATATTTTTCAAGAAATATTAGCAATACAATCTCAGAGTTATACAGCGAGATGCATAAAATTTCGTACGTACTCTGTATTCATTTCAAAATCGAGAATGAAAAGCAAGAGAAACATGCCATTTTCATTGTTTTATAGAGGGATGTTTACTGCATCTTTTGATATGTACCGCTAAGGCATACCGATCAAACATTTTTATCAGGGTCAACATAAGTGAAAATTTAATTTCTTTTTTATTTGAAACGTATACTATTCAATCCGCTAGATTTACAGAAACTAAACGTTAAAGAATAACGAAACAACTAGTGTTACTGGTGAATGTAGTCGCTATTAAAATTTTATTACAGCATTATCTTCAACTGCACCGTAAGGTTGGAAATTATTTATGGAAAATGCTCGGCACATTTCAAATAGTACCTATAGAAATTCCTCGAGGATTTTTCAGTTTATAGAAAATAGAAGTTCCAACAATCTAGAAAATCCTAGTTGAATTCCATAAATAATTTCCATGAATCTGAAAATTACTCGTGATTTTCCAGTTTTTTTAGAAAATCGTCGTTGAATTTCCAGACTCTTGCAAGTTATTTACCGAAATTCGATCGATTTTCTATAAAATGAAAATTAATTCAAGATTACAGTTTAGTTAGAAATGCTCATCGCCTACCACGTACAGCCAAAAATACCCAAATGTGTACTACGAAAAATTCACGATAATGTCGTTCGCGGTAATGTCGTGTCACGCGTTCGACGTTTAAGGATATCCCCCCTCTTTTTTCATCTTGTTACCAAATGGGGAGCACATGTCCGATTGAGTTCAAATTTATAGCAAAGATAGAAAATCGAAGTATTTTTGCCTAGAATTTTCTGAGATGTTCTTACATGGGTTTTCTGGAAAACTCCGGTTTTTATCCAGTCACATTACGGCCCCTCGAAAAAATGTTTCTGCACAATACAGTTCAACTGGTAATATCGTTATCGATGCTCCAAATAAAGCTACTATTTTAAGTACATTTTTGCAAACAGTGTGTGTGTACGGATAAATCCGTCTATAATTGTATCAGCTGCTACACATTTGGCATTAACAAATAAAGAATTAAAAACAGTCATCATTTTATCGTCTAATTATCAGACATTGTAAAAAAAATGTAGGCTTTAACAAAGTAGCGTCACGTATGCTGACGGATAGAATGCTCCGAAATTTAGAACTAACAGTGACCCACAAAACTAATCCAATAATTATCGAACAAAACCGAATTTTCAGATAATTGGAAACTCGAACTAGTTTGCTCACTATTTAAATCCAATAAACCATTAATTAGACAAGGTCGTAATGGTTCATGATCAATTTATCATAAAATTGATTAATTACCTTATTCACATACGTGATAATACATAGATGAGGTCTAGCACATACGGTTCAGAATTATACCAGAATTTACTTTTCGTTTTCCTGCACATGGGTGGATGCAGCACATCAAATTACATATACATTGAAACAGGTTTCCTTCTTCTTCGCTGCGCCCTCGGAAGGCCATGCCTTGTCACAAAATATATTTTAAGCTAATTCTTGCTCCTTAAAACTGCTTTCAGTAGCTAGTAAAACTCTCTTTTTTATCTGCTACTACAATATCTGCGCAATCGCAAATAATGAATTTAAAAATTCTTGGTCAGTCATCATATTTTCATTTCACAACAGACAGCTTAGTTAAAGTTATTTGTACTATCTTAACAACACAAATGGAGAATGCCGATTTATTTGAAGTTTTTATTTTTGTAGTTACATTTTTTCTGATATTTTTGAGTTTTTATAACATCTCTGGTGCACTGTTCACTTTTGTATTGACGCTGCATTAACCTGAACAGAACTGAATGATAGATTAAAAAGTAAATTAATGATATTGCAGTATACTCTATAAATGGTAATGCTGTGTGATATCTATTTCGGAATGAGGATCCATATTGACGAACAAGTTGAAGCTTTTTAAGAAATCGTTGATCGAACAGGAGATACCATCGGCAACTCTACATAAAGAAAATGATGGAAAAACAATTTTTATCGATGTCATCTAGCTAACATCAAGTTCGTTAGAATCGCGAACTGTGAAATGAATGATATGTGGTACTTCGACAAGAAACAATCCAATAATGCGTATAGAACCATCAGAGTTTTTGATTGAACATTGAAAATACTGGCAGTGATGAGGAGAATCAAGACATGTTCGAATATTGAATTCGGTACCATCATTCATGGATCCGTCGACTTCTTCCATAAACTTTTTTAATATAAATAATTCATGAATATGGTAAAAGTAACACCGTCGTATTCTTACTTCTCTTCCGGCTGTCTCATGAGGCATTTCCCACTGTCCATGTCGACTACTTTTTCTGTCTGTGATAACTCCTGGCCTACCTTTGACAAAACTCTCTTTCCTACCATATCTGTTCTTTACAAGCATTATCTATAAATATAATGAGATACGCTGACTTCCACCTTACAAATGCATCAACAAAGATGATTTACCATAAGACTTTTGCGATAAAATGGAATTACTCCGTATGAATATCGGTGAAAGTTTTTGTAATTAGTCAACTTTGAACACAAATCCATACCAATCAAAATTGGCCGTTCAATAATTAGTTTAATACCTATAAAGTCTTCAGTCATTCTTGCTTGTTATCACAAATGTTTTAATGGATGTTTTTAGCGTGATATCTAACACGGAAATATGTTCACTTACCGTATATTCGTATATATTCTTCCTCACTGATACCAAAATTGTTTCTATCATTATGAACATCCCAATACAGTTTTAACATGTGTTCAAAAGCACCATACAATTCACAAATACATTTTTTATTAACAACACTTTGATCAAGCTCAAACACACTATTATATAAACGTCGTTCGGGCTTTCATTATAATAATTAACTTTTATCTTTTCTTACTTCATCAACTCATCGGGTACTTTTCCGTGTTCGTTGCAAGAATACTTTTTCAATTCACAGCTGAAAAAAAAAGCGTTAGCCTTTGTCAATAGTTTATTTATAATTGCATACGTATAAACCGGCGTTTGTTCATCCTGTTCGCCAGTTTTTGCATTCATAATGCTTAATGTGATACGTTTTATTAATATAAGCAGGAACAATAGAATCTATTGCTTAGTTTGCAAAAGAAGAGGTTATCGAAAATGCAAGTTTTCAAATACAACTTTAACGAAGTTTTTGTAAGAAAAGAAAAAGTGTAGAAGTTCTTATCAGTCTGTCACATTTTATTAATGTTACTTACAAATAAACAGACATCTTAATATTTTATATTATTTTCATTCTTCTCTTTACATATATTAACTTCACCAAACGCTGAAAGAGTGCGATAATAAGTAGATAATT
The DNA here is from genome assembly GCA_905250885.1 of Didymodactylos carnosus. Taxonomy (NCBI): domain Eukaryota; kingdom Metazoa; phylum Rotifera; class Eurotatoria; order Philodinida; family Philodinidae; genus Didymodactylos; species Didymodactylos carnosus. The sequence goes on along the minus strand of CAJNOQ010009055.1, from coordinate 337 downwards.
TCGAAAGAGCGAGTTTGTTTGTAAAACCTGCAACTACTTACCGATGTGCTCAAGGTATCTGACGATGGATGGATGTAAAAAAATTTCACAGTAGCCAAAAATTCCGATGAAGTTCGAGGAAGCGTTACATGAAAAACGGTTAATAGTAAACCTGTATGATTACGTTTGATGGTAAAAGTTTCAATTCGAAATAGTCAAAAATTTCTGCACTGAAATCTATTAATGTATTAAATTCGATTTTTACTCCAAATCAAAAAAGTCTATGGATTTTGGAGTCGAAAACAAATGGTACGTTAGACAGTTAGTGAACAGAATATGAGATCATCTTGTCCGATAA